>JADRCD010165419.1:0-37699 GCA_019843815.1 Montemys delectorum | reverse complement strand
AGAACTTTTAAATTGAGAATTTGTTGTTGCAATAGTGTTCTTATTGACTGAAAGGTGTAGCTAATACTGTTCTGTTGTGCATACTTCAAGGCAAAAGATGAAGTTTTCTATATCAACTTAAAAAATTCTGGTTTCATTAAGAGTTGTCTGTAGGCTTATAAGTAATTCTTCTATTTCCCCTAATAGACAGGGCTTAGACCCAGTCCTTCTTTTACTGTTATTATAGACAGATCTGAGATGTCTAGACTTGTGAGTTTAGGGCCAAGCTAGCAAATTCATGGCTTTGAGTTTATTGTTAGGGTAACTTCAAGATTTCAATTAGAAATGGCTGAAAGTAGTTAACAGACAATAGTCCAGATTACTATATATAGATAGTTGGTTTTCAAAAACATCAGAAATCCACAGAATATGGCATTTGATATTATTTGTTCATCTGACTAGAGACTCGTCTGTGACTGACAGTACCTCTTTCTCAGACTCAAAGAAGAAACTGAGCATCATGGAGCTGCTCCAGATGTGGTGAGACAGCTACCAGGCAAAAGTTGCCTCTTCATCTGCAGACAATACGGTCTAAAAAGAACACACAGGCCTAGGACAAGCTTATATCTGCCGAGACAGAGTAGGCCACTCCTTAATATTCCTGTTTCTCTTGTTTGTCAGACATTCATGGGCCAGAAGGCTGAAGTCTGATGCTCCAACGTTTTGAAGTAAGGACTGTCCAGGTGCTCAACAGTCTCTATTAACTAGTAATATTTTTGGAAGCTGTGTTAGGCTTCCCATATATTCTCTATTATTCAGTCATTCCTGGATTTCTGGTGGAGTTGAAAGACTACGAAAGTTAGAAGAGATGCAGGATACGTCGTTAAGAAATCTAGTGTAGGTAGATAAAAAGTGTTTTTATAAATGGAGAAAGAAATGAGAAAGTTGCAGAAGGACATAAAAGAGATAAGAGAGGAAAGAATAGAAGCTAGGAAGCTTGAGAGCTAGTGAGGTAGTGACTGGCAATAAAAGAGAGTTAGGAGTTCCCCTGAGAGTTATGTTGGGAGACTGCAGGGGCAGCTACAGGAACATCTGCTATGGCATTGCTGCATAAGACTTATGGAGAGTTAAGAGCTGCCATTGATTTAAATATAGAAGAATGTTGCTTTTATGCAAACCATTCAGGAGTTATTAGAGATTCCATGAGAGAGACTAGATGAAAGACAGAGGGACAGAAGAGCACAACAAAATTGGTTCGAGTTTCAGTTTTCTAAATCACTATGGATGACTACTTTGTTTTCCGAACTAGCTGGACCATTGCTTATTATATACCTAGCCTTGGTTTTTAGTCCCTGCTTAATAATAAAAGGAAATTGCTTTTGTTAAAACTAGGATAGATGCAGTACAGCTTATGATGTTACATCATCAATACCATACCTTGCCTGAAGAAGAATTTGAGACCAACATATAGCTCTAAGATTAGAGCTATGTAAAAGAAAAAAAGGGGGGAATGAAAAGGAGTGACTAAAGCTTAGGACCTGTGCTGGCCAGGTAGAAGAATTATAAGCCTGAAAATCCAGCACAAGCTTGCCCAAATAGGCCTGGGAATGAGCAAGCAAGCTGTTGAACATTCTCAGAACTAGTAGGCCAAGAAGAGATAGATAAGACATTTCTGGGTGGGCTCAGGCAAGCAAGGACCTGTCTGGGCAAGATGACCCAACTGAATGATGAGGTATGGTTGGAGGCTAGCCAGATGCCCTACTGCCTCAATACCACCCTTAGTAATTTCCCTATGCTCTGATCTGCATGTATTCTAGCTGGATTTGAATTAGCCAATTATGTATTGCTATGCTAATTCCTTTGTTCCCCTAGACCTCCTTCCTATAAAAACCCCTAACCCCTGAGCCTCAAGGTCGATCCCTCTTTCTCCTGTGTGAGATATGGGTCCACCCGGAGCTCCAATATTAAACTACCTCGTGTGTTTACATCAAGAAGGTCTCTCGTGTTTCCTTGGGTGCACGTTCTCCTGGGACTTGAGCGAGGGTCTCCCTACGGGGGTCTTTCAGTCTTAGTCAGGGTTTCTATTCCTGCACAAACATCATCACCAAGAAGCAAGTTGAGGAGGAAAGGTTTTATTAAGCTTACTTCCACATTCCTGTTTATCACCAAAGAAAGTCAGGACTGGATCTCAAGCAGGTCAGGAAACAGGAGTTGACTCAGAGGCCTTGGAGAGATGTGTCTTACTGGCTTGCTTCCCCTGGCTTACTCAGCCTGTTCTCTCATAGAACCCAAGACTCCCAGCCCAGGGATGGCACCACCTACAAGGAGCCCTACCCCCTTGATCACTAATTGAGAAAATGCCTCACAGCTGAATCTCATGGAGGCATTTCCCCAACTGAAGCACCCTTCTCTGTGATAACTCCAGCCTATGTCAAGTTGACACACAAAACCAGCCAGTACAGAAGGCTATCAGGACCTGATGTTTTTCTGAGAGACTAGTGGCTATCAGTTTGAAAGTGGACATGAGATGTGGGAGATGATGAAGAGAACGTTCATGAGGTTGAGTTAGGATTAGTAAGGAGAGGTCCTGCTCAGAGAATGCTGATTTGATCTAGGCAGAAGAAAAGCCTTAAAGGGCCACAGGCTCTATATAGAAGACAAAAGGTGTGGTACCAAAAGGCTCATGTTTTTTCTCAGATTCAAAATGGGATTCAGCTTGTTCCAGAAGAGCCTAGTATACTGGGCATGATGTACAGAGGGAAGAGTCAGAAGAAGTATATATAAAACATGCATACTCAGTTCACTTGCCCATATGTTGACAATGTTTGAGTCACTGTGCTATCTTTTGGCCATTGAGACTATTTGTTGAGTTTGTATTTTAGCCATGTAATGAGCCATTAAAAATGAGGTGGTGAGGCTTAATAATATCACTAAATTTGAAGCAAGGTAGATACTTGAATAGATATGGGGACAGAATTGAGGACTTAGGTTTTGAATGGGAAGAGCTTATGGTCAACAAGTAAGAGAGGTGGTACTGCATGACCTAGGAAAGGGAGTAGAGAAGAGTATGTGTTATACCAAGAATCTCAATCTAGGGTATCTCCCAAGTGACTGAGAGACTTGTCAAAGAGAACTATTTAAAAACACTAAGAAAAGATATTCCTTGTTTTCATGATGGTAGATCACTGGGACTAGAGGTGCTTCCTGTCATACCAGAGTGACTTTTATAGTAATTGTCAACAAACCAGGAATGTCTAGGGTGACACTTACCCAGTAGATATGTGGTTATATCAAATAGATGAGAAAAAGAGTTAGACAGGTATACTGGGAGAGGTATTTTGGAAAAGGAATAAGGGTTTCAGTAATGAAGAGGAAATTATCTTAGTATCTAGAGATGCCCAG
The DNA here is from genome assembly GCA_019843815.1 of Montemys delectorum. Lineage (NCBI taxonomy): Eukaryota > Metazoa > Chordata > Mammalia > Rodentia > Muridae > Montemys > Montemys delectorum. Next base: position 34,318 of record JADRCD010165419.1, on the reverse strand, counting down.
ACAGGCATGGCAGGCTCCAGGATCCAGGGAGGCATTAAACAGTTGAGGAGAGAAGGATGGTTAGAGAAGGTTAAGGAGGAGCAGTTGGACTCCAGAATTGAACTCTGGAATTTGGAGCCAAATATGTTAGGTAGTAGAAGCCAGTGTGTTTAAGCAATCTGTTCCCGAAAGGGCAAAAGGGGTAGGTTAGTTAAAATAGGAAGGCTAATTCTCTTGATGAGGGATCATTTGTGCCTCTCTGGCCTTCAAAGCACCAGGAAAAAAAATGGAATATGCAAAATAAAGATACCAAAAATAGCAGCTCTGTTGGTAAATGGGGAAAAATTTATTTCAAACTACTAAGCCAATCTTTTGGAAAATCAGAATGAAGCAAAGGCCTTGTCAGTGTAAGAAAAACAATTCCTGAGGAAAGAAGCTGGAAAAGTGACTAAGGACTTTGAAGTGTAAAAGTGATACTTATGAATAGTGATTGAAGGAGCTCAAAAGCTTAACATGCTATAGGCACCACAAAGTGCCTGAATTTATTTGCTTTTGCCAATGATAAGGATAGTGCTTCTTGTTTATAATAATAATAATAATAATAATAATAATTATTATTATTATTATTATTATTATTATTATTATTATTATTATTATTATTATTATAGCTTTCATACCCTTGGGCCAGGCCTTGCTCAAACATAAACATGACCCAAGAGCCAGCTACACTCTGCTGACCTACCTAGTCAATGTCCAGTGTACACTCTCTCTCCCAAATTCTGTAGCCTGTGAGAGGCAGGACCAGCTCTAAGAATTCCATGATTCTCATGCCACCTTTCCTGACTGAGGTAATTAGCAAGATAATAAGAAATAAGGGAATCACCTCTTGGTCAGAGCCACCCATGGCTGACAAGACTGGGCAGGCACTTCACCATGTTCTCTGGTGAAGGGGCTGGCTACTCAAAACAGGCTGTTCCTCTCCACCCTGGCATATCCATTTCCACCATACATAAAAATAATCAAACTGTTCCACTTCTTTTTCTCTCCCTTATATCGACCACACATTTCTTTTTTTTTTTAAGATTTATTTATTATTATAGATAAGTACACTATAGCTGTCTTCACACATGCCAGAAGAAGGCATCAGATCTCATTACGGGTGATTGTGAGCCACCATGTGGTTGCTGGGATTTGAACTCAGGACCTTCTGAAGAGCAGTCAGTGCTCTTACCCGCTGAGCCATCTCATCAGTCCACACATTTCTACAGTGGTTCCCACACCAGGTAGTACACACATCTGGCAGGTGTCTGGGTAACCTGGTAACCTCTTCTGTCTGTGCTGCATGGCATCTGGTAAGTGTATGGACATGTTCCCTGTCCTGTGTTGATTTTCATGGGGGTAAATGGGGGCTCTATGTGTCTTCTGTCCACCCATACAGTGCTGGGGAGGTGCAGAAGGCTGGTATGGATGCATCTTTGCTTACATGCACTACAGCCATAGCAGTCCTCAGGTCTCAAGAAGACCATTTTTTTTTAACTTTTATTGCATTATGATGAGAAAAGTTACATGATTTCAATTTTTCTGAATTTTTTAACATTTAAAAACATAATATAAGTAAATAGAATTAAATCACATTCTTGTTTCCCTTTTGTACCCCAACTTCTCCCAGCGACCCCCTCTTCCATACCTACAATGTCTTTTTTATCATATTACTTAAAATTTATAAAATATTATAATAAAAATGAGTATTATGAAAGTCATTTGATATAAAACAATTTACCAGTGTTATGTAGATGCTTGTCTACATCAATACTGTAAATACATATTCTTTTCTAAGTATAAATTTCAAATAACTCCAAACATATTAACTGTATATCTCAAAATAATACATCACTACTAGTATTTTCTTAAATGAACATAAATATGTAAAGTCTTTTTGTTTGTTTGTTTTGTATTTAGTAGAGTTTAAAATCTTGGCTCTTTCTGTGGTACAAGCTCAAAATAAGAACAATTTTTAGACATTGGATTTCATTGTAATAAGGCTGTACTTCAATGACCCCCAAATCACTGAAGGATTTTACCTCTATCATAGCTAAGCAGAGAGTTGATAGTTATCATAGCTAAGCATCAGTTGGAGCTGATGCACCAAGAAATGAAATGTAGGCACGATTTTTAGATACAGACTTCCTGCTATGGTCAAAAAACTATTTGACTTGAGTGTGTGACTTTATTCTCAGCCCACAGAGAACAGGTTACATTAATTTAAAAAATGGTGTGTGTATTAAGATGGTCTATCCATAAAATCATTCACCGTTTCAATGAACAATGGTTCTGAATTGAAGGTGGTACAGACATTAGGTGAGGATAAAAATCTGGTTAATTGGCTGTGATGATTTTGAAAAGCATTCATCTCAGAGAAAGAATAACTTAAAAAGTCCTCTTCTTCAAACTTGATACAAGAGCTACAAATGTCAAGCAAAGCATTCAGTCTCACTCTTTGTTGTTCACTTTACTACAAGCCACCTCCCAAGTTAATTGTCTATGTCTCTCTTGGGTATATAAATACTTTTGATATATATAAGCTGTTCTGAAAACAATAGTATAGTGTAAAAACATGAAATAAACAATACTAATAGAGAGGCTGAGATAGGCAAGATTTCAAGACCCTTACATTGTACAGAGCAAAACACTGTCACAAACAAGCTGAAAGTATATATAGATTGTACAATATTGGATCTATTTCTCCAATTACCAAATTAGGGAGACCATTGGGTGATAATCAACAAATTTCTAATTCCTCATACTTTTGGATTTCAATCACTTAGGATATGTTGGTAATATTAATTTTCATATTAAGATATTAAGAAAAGGTAACTGTCCCTTCCTGTTGTTTTTGTTGTATGAGGTGGAATTAGATTTAGGTGGATTTGTTGAAAGACTACTTTCTTGCTTTTTCTAGGGTATAGTTTTGCTCCTTATGTTGATATTTTCCATCTACTATCCTTTAGAGGGCTGGATTTGTTGAAAGATATGGTGTAAATTTTGTTTTGTCATAGAATATTTTGTTTTTTCCATGTATGGTAATTGAGAGTTTTGCTGGGTATAGTAGCCTGGGCTGGCATTTGTGTTCTTGTAGGGTCTGTATGATATCTTCCTAGGATCTTCTAGCTTTCATAGTCTCTGGTGAGAAGTCTGACTTAATTCTGGTAGGCCTGCCTTTATATGTTACTTGCCTTTTTTCCCTTACTGCTTTTAAAAATCTTTCTTTGTTTAGTGTATTTGATGTTTTTAATATTATGTGACGGGAGGAATTTCTTTTCTGGTCCAGTCTATTTGGAGTTCTGTAGGCTTCTTGTATGTTCATGGGCATCTCTTTCTTTAGGTTAGGGAAGTTTCTTTCTACAATTTTGTTAAAGATATTTAATGGCTCATTACATTGGGAGTCTTCGCAGTCTTCTATACCTATTATCCTTAAGTTTGGTCTTCTCATTGCATCCTGGATTTCCTGGATGTTTTGGGTTAGGAGCTTTTTGCTTTTCCCATTTTTCTTTGACTGTTGTGTCAATGTTTTCTATGGTGTCTTCTGTCCCTGAGATTCTCTCTTCTATCTCTTGTATTCTGTTGGTGATGCTTGCATCTATGACTCCTGATTTCTTTCCTAGGTTTTGTATCTCCAGGATTGTCCCTCTTTCTGATTTCTTTATTGTTTCTATTTCCATTTTTAGATTCTGAATGGTTTTGCTCATTTCCTTCACCTGTTTGATTGTGTTTTCCTGTAGTTCTTTAAGGGATTTTTGTGTTTCCTCTTTAAGAGCTTCTAGCTCTTTACCTGTGTTCTCCTGTATTTCTTTGAGGGTGCTATTTATGTCTTTCTTAAGGTCCTGTATCATCATCATGATAAGTGATTTTATATCTGAATCTTGTGTTTCCAGTGTGATGGTGTGTCCAGGACTGGCTATGGTGGGAGAATTGGCTTCTGATGATGCCAAGTAAACTTGGTTTGTGTTGTTTATTTTCTTATGGTTGCCCCCCCCGCCCCCGCCATCTAGTTATCTCTATTGCTACCTGCCCTTGCTAATTCTGACTGGAGTGAGTCCTTCCTGTGATCCTGGTTGTATCAGAACTCCTCAGAGTCAGGCAGTCTCTGTGATCCTGTGATTTTGGGATCCTGTGACCTTGGGCTTGTTAGAGCACTGAGGAGTGCAGCAGCTTCCTCTGAGTGTTTTGGGACTGGCTGTAGAATTTGTGCCAAAGGTTTGCTCAGGACACCAGCCCAGAGAGACTGGAAGGAACCACAGCCACTCTGCTGGTGGAGTTCCTGTGTGCCTGGTCCGGCAGGTCCCGGTTACTCTTGGTGTTGGGACAGATGTTGGGTCCCCCTCACCTCTGATCCTGAGAGTTTCAGAGCGCCTGTGAGTGGTGCTTCCTCTGGGTGTTGTGGGACTGGCTGCAGAGCTTGTGCTCGAGGTCCGCTCAGGACACCAGCCCAGAGAGACTGACAAGAAGACCATTTTTAATAGGTAAGAACTCTTTCTGAGAAAGCATAAAGACTTAGTATTTGGTCTCCAAAAGTCATGTACAAAGACAAATGTTGCTATTCATGCATGTAACCAGTGTTTTAGGCAAAGAGAGAAAATTGGAATCAAGGAAGCTTGTTTGTAGTCCTCAAGCTATAGCTGTAGTACATTACCCAAGGGGCAAGGCATGTACAATAGAAAAGGGCACCAGGCATCCTCTTCTGAACCCATCATTCTTGTCCTGCACTTGAGGACATAAACAGATAAATAAATACTACTAGAATCTTATATCTGGTATATTTTCTCAGGTACCTAATTGGATACTGGCTTTTATCTAAATACCATATTTGAGAAAATGGATTTATCAGGAATAGACACTCTGAAGAATAACTGACAGAATTGTTGAAACTTAAGATATAGAAAACTGTATTTATTTACATAGAGTATAGGAATACCCATGAGTCTAAACACAATTGTAGAGAAAAACTTTAGCTGGTACTACATGTAATCAGTTTAGATTCTTCTTCACTGGAGCCCATGACTTCTCTTGTTACAAGTATTTCTCTAACTGACTCATACGACTTGTCATTTTTAAAGTACTGGAAGGGACATTTAATCCAATAAGAATTCTGATTCTTTGCATTAACCATGCAAACCATTATTGTATTAGGTGGCACATCTTGACCTTCCACTTTGAAACATGCAAAATTCACAAGTGCTTCTGGATTTTCTATAGATAATTAGTGGTTCATACTTGTATTTTTGGTGCTTGCTCCCAAGGATGGGATTTTTTGGGCTACTTGTAATTTTTGTCCAAGTCATATATACAAATAAATCAACTTCCTCAGTAATAGGTATGTTTTTCAATGACTGCAAGGTAAACAACAAAAATGATATCAGACTCTGTTTTATTTAGATGTGTTTAGAGCCTTGATTGCCAAGAAATGATAGTGAAGTAAACCACTATTAGCATTGAGTTTCACAACTAACCAGCCTCTAAAACTATCTGCTTTTACTTTTTGTATATGTTTTAATAGTTAAGACAAAGACTATTTTAAGTTTTCCTGATATCTTTGCTAAGTTTCCCATGTACATCATACCACCTAAGCTCCCAAGAATTTTACACCAAACCCTGTCCTTTGCTTCCTTTGTGAAATAATGTTTTATTATTGATTATTCAAGAACACATGCAAATCTCTTAGATGAGTCTCCAAGTCTTAAGAATACTCAAGAGATTATCGTCATGCTATCTACATAAAGAACAAATGAACAGAAAAAATCCTCACTTTAAATAAAGCATGAGCAGAACAATGAGGCAAAATCCTGAGCCACTATTCTTTAATTAATAGTGAAACCACAGAGATGATAAATTTGGGGAGTTATTTTGAAATCCATCACCATTCTGAGTATGTTTCAAAAAATATCACAATTTATGAGGCATTAACTTCTAATATACTTTAACATGTATAAATTTTATCTGTAAACATCAATTTTCTCTCCTACCTATTAATGTAGGAAAATGGGATAAGTATGAGGGGCTTATTTAATTAGGTGTGTAAAACCCTCAGTCATTATATCTGAGTCAATACACTTCCATCTCCCACTGCTTTCCCATGGAGCTCTCTCTCATTACTCCATCAATAGTTAAAGTGATGGATGTGGCTCCTACTGCTTGCTTGTTATTCATAGAACATTTACATCTTAGGCATCTTCCCCTTAACTACTTCTAGACTAGTCTATACATTTTGCTTGTTAAGATGTGAGAAATCATTATCCTAGTGTAGAGAGTGTCCTTTAAAATGGCTACCTGTTGTGCCTGGAATTGTCTATATGAATGTTCCTCAGAAATTTTGCACTTCTGATAGTAGGGATAGCTTTATGCCTCTTGTCTTATTCAGGGTCTCTATTCCTGCACAAAACATCATGACCAGGAAGCAAGTTGGGGAAGAAAAGTTTTATTCACCTTATACTTCCACATTACTGTTCATCACCAAAGGAATTTAGGACTGGACCTCAAACAAGCCAGGAAGCAGGAGCTGATATAGAGGCCATCGAGGGATGTTACTTACTCTCTTGCTTATGCTGGCTTGCTCAGCTTGCTTTCTTATGGATCCCAAGACTACCAGCCCAGGTAGGGTACCACCCATAATGGTCCTCCCACCCTTAATTACTAATTGAGAAAATGTCTTACAGCTGGACCTTATGGAGGCATATTCTCAAGGAAGGTTCCTTTCTCTTTGATAACTCCATCTGTGTCAAGTTAATAAACAAAATTAGCCAGTGATCAACCTATTTTCTATATAGATGCCACTTGCTAAAGTCAAGAAACCTTTGTACCATATCTACCTAGTATAATGTAATAAGAAATGTGGAACTTAATAGGCAGTTCATGTTGAGAAAAGACACCATATTGATCAAATACCATTGGACAATTTTCCTTATGATGAACAGACTTGTTTTCACATATATAACAGTTCAATATGGATGTCTTCTATTAATATATTGTCAGTGTGTAAATTCTCCAACTGTATCACTAGCACAGAGTTTGGCTTTCTTTCAACGTTTTTCCCTTAGAAACTTAGATTGAATACAAATCTTTTCAAACTTGTCTTCTTGTTTCCAAGTTAAACATTTCCTCTGCTTGTGTTTTAATCATATTTTCAAGATTGCATTTTCACTATACAGATACACTTTTTACATGATGGTCTTAGTTCTATCAAGGCATTTCAAAGTATATAAATATAATGTTGTATGAACAGTCTCAGCAAAACCATTAAAATTTAATCTAGAATTCAGAAGTCAAAACAAGAAACATAGCTATTATACTGGTTCCCTAAGTCATGATTGTCATGTCATTATTATTCACCAGGTTTGATCCAGTGTTATATGAATCCCCACCCAGCCATAAGCACAAGTTACTTTGGGTTGGCAGCTGTGCCTTGAGGAAACCCAGGGCTCAGGTTCCACACCCACTCCTACAAGACCAAGGGGAAGATCAATTCCCAGCAGCCCTGACACACCAGGATTTCAGGTGAACACTCAACCTCTATCCCAATACCTGGTGTACTTGGAACCCCCTGGGACCCACAGACACAGAAAGCCATGGTCAACCAGAGGTACATGTTCCCTTATGGTATGCACCTGCACTCAGAGCAGATCCAGGGCTCTGGCTTCCCACACACTGCTACAACACTAAGAGGAAGCTTAACTCCCAGGAGCTCTTCCACACCTAGGATCTTAAGAACACCAGATCACAGAATCACAGGATCACAGAAACAGCTGGACTCCCAAGAGTTCTGACATAACTGGGATGGACAGTCTCCAGTCAGAGACATCAAGGTCAGTTAGCACTAGAGATAACCAGATGGCAAGTGGAAATCACAAGAACATTACAAACAAAAACCAATGTTACTTGGTTACAACAGAATCCAGTTCTTCTACCACACCAAGCCTTGGATACTCCAACACACCTGAAAACAAGATTTAAACGTAAAATCCCATCTCATGAATATTATAGAGGACTTTAAGAAGGACATAGGTAACTCCCTTAAAGAAATACAGGAAAACACAGGTAAAAAAGTAGAAGCCCTTAAAGGTGAAACACAAAACTCTCTTAAAGAAATACTGGAGAAAACAATCAAACAGCTGAAAGAATTGAATAAAACCACCCAAAATTTAAAAATGGAAATAAAAACATTAAAGAAAACATAAAGGGAGAGAATCTTGAAAAAGGAAAATATAGGAAAGAGATCAGAAGTCATAGACACAATTATCACCAACAGAATACAAGAGATAGAAGAATTTCAGGATTAGAAGATACCATAGAAGATATTAAAACAACAGTTAAAGAAAATACAAAAAGCAGAAGCTCCTAATTCTAAACACTCAAGATATCTAGGATACAGTGAAAAGACCAAACCTAAAAATGATAGGTATAGTAGAAAGCATAGATTTCCAACACAAACATTTCCTAAAAATCAACAAAATTACATAAGAAAACTAAAGAAAGAGATGTCCATAAATATACAAGAAGTTTACAGAACACCAAAAAGATTGAACAAGAAAAGAAATTCCTCCTGTCACACAATAATCAAAACAACAAATACAGAGAACAAATAAAGAATATTAAAAATGTTATGGGTAAAAGGTCAAGTAACATATAAAGGTAGAAATACCAGAATTACACAAAATTTCTTAACAGAGATTCTAAAAGCTAAAAGATCTTAGACAGATGTCATGAAGACAATAAGAGAACAAGAATACCAACCAAGACTACTATACCTAGCAAAACTCTGTTACATAGATGGAGAATACAAGATACTCTATGACAAAACCAAATTTAAACAGTATTTTTTCACCAATTCAGTCCTACAGAGGATAATACATGGAAAACTCCAATACAAGGAGGAAAACTGCAGTCAAGGAAAAGCAAGAACTTAATCTTCTCACAAAAATAAATAAATAAATAAATAAATAAATAAATAAATGAAGAGAAGCGCACAAACATGATTCCACCTCTAACAACAAAAATAAGAGGAAGAAACTATAATTGGTTTTTGTACTGGGTAGTTTTTGTGTCAACTTGACACAGGCTGCAGTTATCACAGAGAAGGGAGCTTCACTTGGGGAAGTGCTTCCATGAGACTCAGCTGTGGAGCATTTTCTCAATTAGTGATCTAGGGGGTAGGGCCCTGTACTGGCTAGTTTTGTGTGTCAACTTGACACAGGCTGCAGTTATCACAGAGAAGGTAGCTTCACTTGGGGAAGTGCCTCCATGAGATCCAGCTGTGGGACATTTTCTCAATTAGTGATCAAGGGGGTAGGGCCCCTTGTAAGTGGTGCCATCCCTGGGCTGGAAGTCTTGGGTTCTATAAAAGAGCAGGCTGAGCAAGCCATAAAAAGCAAGCCAGTAAGGAACATCCCTCTATGGCCTCTGCATCAGCTCCTGCTTCCTGATCTGCTTGAGTTCCAGTCCTGACTTCCTTTGTGAGTAAGTCAAATAAACCCTTTCCTCCCCAACTTGCTTCTTGGTCATGATGCTTGTGCAGGAATAGAAACCCTGACTAAGACAGGCCCCTTGTGGGTGGTGCTATCTCTGGGTGGGAAATCTTGAGTTCTATAAGAGAGCAGGCTGAGCAAGCCAGGGGAAGCAAGCCAGTAAGGAACATCCCTCTATGGCCTCTGTGTCAGTTCCTGCCTCCTGACCTGCTTGAGTTCCAGTACCAACTTCCTCTGGTGATCAACAGCCATGTGGAAGTAAGCCGAATAAACCCTTTCTTCCCCAACTTGCTTCTTGATCATGATGTTTGTGCAGGAATAGAAACTCAGACTAAGACAAATTGATACCACCATAGTGGAGTATTCCTGTGACAACCTGACCATATTTTGGGGAGGACTGTAGAAGGACTTTGGAACTTTGAGCTAGAAAAACCACTAGTTGTTAAGAACTCCATGGGATGTTCTGTGGAAGCTTGGAAGATCATGTTGAGGACAGTGCAGAGATGGAAGCATGGCTTGTGAAATTTCAGAGGGAAGATTAAAGACTCTTATCAGGGCCATGTTGTTTTGATTGTGAAGATTCTGTGGTTCTGGTTAGCTGGGAATGAAGTATCAGCTGTGATTAACAAGATACCAGAACTGCTAAAGCATTACTGGGACTATTGATCCTGGTTAGCTGGAGCTAAGTAATTAGAAGTGATTAAGAAGATACCAGCATCATTGAGGTGACATCTTCTGGGAAGTGTTTGCTGAGAGCACAAAGACATTGTGTCCAGAGATAGCCAAGGTTGTACCTTGTGCTGCAGCAGGACTTGGTACTGTGTAAGAGTCACCCAGGTGATACTAAATTTGAAGGCATGAAGGGGTCGTGAAGAGCAGCTGAGGCTTGGCACAGTGAGGGGCCATGGAAGGCCATTGGTGAAGGTGCAGCCTCAGTTTACAATTGATGACCCAGGGCTGAAGGGGTCATGCAAAGTAGTTGAGGCTTGGAACCATGAAGACAGACACTCTATGAGAGGCTATTAGTGAAGCCTAGTTACAGTGAAAGACAGCAGTGTTTTGGAAATGTCAGTACCATGCAATGACCAGCAAGGACTGCAGCAGCAATGGAGTATAGGCATCTGGAGCCTAGAAGACAAGATGTATGCTACAAAGGGCAGAGGTGGAGAAGTGACCAAAGCCCTTAGAGGAGCCCAGAAGATCATGAGTTGGATCCCAGACATAGGTTTTGCTTTTGATTGTGACTGCCCCCTGATATTTTTCCCTCTTGAAGGAAGAATATATTTTAGTGGAGCCCACAGTTAAGAGACCTTGAATTTTAAAAGCTATTGGACATTTTAAATGGATTGAACTTTTAATATGTAAAGAGTGTGGGACTTTAGTTCTTGGGGATGAATAAGAAAATAAGGGTTGAGGTTTAATAGTGATGTATTTGTGTGTCAAGTCGACAAGGGGTCAATTGTACTGGCTAGTTTTGTGTGTCAACTTGACACAGGCTGCCATTATCACAGAGAAGGTAGCTTTATTGGGGAAGTGCCTTCATGAGACCCAGCTGTGGGGCATTTTCTCAATTAGTGATCAAGGGTGTAGGGCCCCTTGTGGGTGGTGCCATCTCTTGGCTGGAAATCTTGAGTTTTATAAGAGAGCAGGCTGAGCAAGCCAGGGGAAGCAAGCCAGTAAGAAACATCCCTCTATGGCCTGTGAGTCAGCTCTTGATTTCTGACCTGCTTGAGTTCCAGTCCTGACTTCCTCTAGTGATCAATAGCCATGTGGAAATAAGCTGAATAAACCCTTTCCTCCCCAACTTGCTTCTTGGTCATAATGTTTGTGCAGGAATAGAAAACCTGACTAAGACAGTCTTTATTATCTATCAGCATCAATGGACTCAATCACCAAATAGAAGTATATAGATTAAAAGGCTACATATGTAAACAGCACCCAGCATTTTGCAATACATAGGAAATACAACTTGGTGACAAAGCAGACACTACCTCAAAGTAAAAGGCTACAATTTTTTTCTGAGAAAATAGTACCAAAAAACAAACTAGAGTAGAAATTTTCATATCCAATAAAATAGACTTTTAACCAAAAGCTATAAAATATATGAGGAAGGAAACTAAATCCTCATTAGAGGAAAAATCCATCAAGATGAACTTTCTAAAGATCTGTTCCCCAGTGCAAGGGAACACACATTTGTAAATGAAACATTACTGATGCTCAAAGTAGTCACTGAACCTCACAAAATAATAATAGTAGACTTCAACACCCTACTTTCACCAATGGATAGATCATGGAAACAGAAAATAAACAGAGATACAATGAACATAACAGAAGTTATGAACCAAATAGATTTAACAGATATCTACAGAACATTTGACCCTAAAACAAAAGAATATATCTTCTTCTCAGCACCTCATGTTAACTTCTCAAAAACTGACCATATAATCAGACAGAAAACCAGCCTTAGCACATACAAGAAGATTGAAATAATCCCATGCATACTATCAGATCACTAAGGACTAAAGCTGGTCTTTAATAACAAAAACCAAAGAAACAAACAAAAAACTGTAAAGCCCACATACACATGGAAGTTGAACAACTCTATACTCAATGATAACTTAGTCAGGGAAGAAATAAAGAAATTAAGCACGTTTTTAGAATTTAACAAACATGAAGACACAACATACCCAAACAAGTGAGAAACAATGAAAGCAGTACTAAGTGGAAAACTTAGCTCTGAGTGTCTCCATAAAGGAATTGGAGAAAGCATATACTAGCAGCTCAACAGCACATCTGAAATCTCTAGAATGAAAAGAAGCAAACAAGTCCAAGAGAAATAGACAACTCCAATCAAAGAGTATACATGGTTGGACTAATGGCTCCAGCAGCATATGTGTAGCAGAGGATGGCCTAGTCAGTCATCAATGGGAAGAGAGGCCCTTTGTTCTGTGAAGATTCTATGCCCTAGTGTAGGGGGATGCCAGGGCCACGAAGCAGGAGAAGGTAGGTTGGTGAGCAGGGGGACGGGGGAGGGAACAGTATTACTCTTTTTTTTTCTCTTTTTTTTTCTTTTTTCTTTTTTCTTTTTTTTTTCAGAGGGGAAACCAGGAAAGGAGATATCATTTGACATGTAAATAAAGAAAATATCTAATAAAAAAAATAAGAGAAAAAAGGAAAAAAAACTTTAAATAATCAAACTCAGTGCTAAAGTAAACCATGTAGAAACAGGCAAATTGGCCAGGCAGTGATGGTGCAAGCCTTTAATCCCAGCACTTGGGAGGCAGAGGCAGGTGAATTTCTGAGTTCAAGGCCAGCCTGGTCTACAGAGTGAGTTCCAGGACAGCCAGGGCTATACAGAGAAACCCTGTCCCCCTAAAAAGGGCAGAGAGAGCTATACAAAGAATCATCAAATCCAAGAGCTGGTTCTTTGAGAAAATCAACAAGTTAGATAAATCCTTAGCCAGACTTAGCAAAGGACACACAGACCGTTTCTAAATTAACAAAATCAGAAATGAAAAGGGAGTCATAACAAACTGAAGAAATTTAAAAAATTACTAGATCCCCAGTGTAGGGGAATGCTAGGGCTAATAAGTGGAAGAGGGTGGGGTGGCAGGCATGGGGAAGGGGGAGGCAACAGGGGCTTGTGCTTGTTGTTTTTGTTTGTTTGTTTGTTTGTTTTTTGGAGGGGAAACTGGGAAATGAGAAATTTACATGTAAATAAAGAAAATATCTAATAAAAAAATTACCAGATCCTACTACAAAAGTTTATACTCAACAAAACTGGAAAATCTAGGCAAAATGGATGACTTTCTTGACAGATACCAGGTACCAATGTTAAATCTGGATCAGATAAACCATCTAAACAGTTTCATAACTGCTAAAGAAATAGAAGCATTCATAAAAATGATCCCAACCAAAAAAGCCTAGGACCAGAAGGCTTTAGTGCAAAATTTTATCAGATCTTCAAAGATGAACTAATAACAATATTTCTCAAACTATTCCATAAAATAGAAACAGAAGGAATACTACCCAATACATTCTATGAAGCCTCAGTTACATTGATACCTAAACCATACAAAGAGCTAACAAAGAAACAGTACTTCAGATATGTTTCCTTCATGAATATTGAAGCAAAAATACAAAATAAAATTATCTCAAACAGAATCCAAGAACACATCAAAATGATCATTCAGCGTGATTAAATAGGCTTCCTCCCAGGGATGTAAGGATGCTTCAATATACAGAAATCCATCAAAGTAATCCACTATATAAACAAACTCAAAGAAAAACAAAACACATGATCATCTCATTAGGTGCTGAAAAAGCCTTTGACAAAATACAACACCCCTTCATGTTAAAACTATTGGAGAGATCCAGAATTTAAGCACCATACATAAACATAATAAAAAGCAATATATTTCAAACCAATAGCGAATATCAAACTAAATATATGGAAGTTTAAAGCAATCCCACTAAAATCAGAGACTAGACAAGTCTGCTCACTCTCCCCTTATCAATTCAGTATACTACCAGAAATTCTAGCCAGAACAATTATGCAACAAAAGGAAATCAATGGAATACAAATTGAAAAGACATATAGAACTCAAATTGGTCCATTCTTATCTGCTTGTATCAAGCTCAAGTCTAACTGGATAAAAGACATCCACATAAAAGAATATATACTGAATCTAATAAAAGAGAAAGTGAGAAAGAACATTGCACACTTTGGTATCAGGGAAATTTTCCTTAACAGAATACCAATGGCATGACAAACAATTGACAAACCGGACCTAATAAATTTGAAAGCTTCCATAAGGCAAAGGATATTGTCAATAAGACAAAACAAGAACATGCAGATTTGAAAAATATTGTTACCAATCCTTCACCCCACACAGGTATAGTCACTTCATCTTTGACAAAGAAGCCAAAGCCATACAGTGTAAAGAAGACCGCATTTCCAACATATGGGGCTTGTTCAGCTGATGGTCGGCATAGTATCCAAAATATACAAACAACGCAAGAAGGTAGACTCCATAGAACCAAATAACCCTATGGTTTAGAGCTAAACAAAGACCCCGTATGAGGAAAAACAATCTCAATTAACTTGGACCCATGAGATTTCTCAAACACTAGACCACCAACCAGGCAGCATACACCAGCTCATATGAGGCCCCAAACACATATACAGCAGAGGAGTGTTGAGTCTGGGTTCAGTCAGAGAAGATGCACCTAACTGTCAAGAGAGACTTGAGGCCCCAGGGAATTTAGAGGTCTGATGGGGTGGGTGGGTGTTGGGAATATCCTCTTGGAGAAATGGGAGAAGGGAAGAGGTATGGGAAGTGGAACAATCAGAGGGTGGGACATGAGGGGAATAAAATCTGGAATGTAAATAAATAAATAAATAAATATATAGGAGATTAAATAAAATTTAAAAAAGAATCTCAAGTGAGAAATCTCATATGGCTGAGAAACAAATAAATGTTCAATCAATTCCTTAATCATCAGGGAAATGCAAATCAGAACAACCCTGAGATTCCACCTCATACCCTTCAGAATGGCTAAGACCAAATCTCATGTGATGGTAGATGCTGGCGATCTTGTGGAGAAAGAACAACACAGTTCTATTGACAGTAGGATTGAAATCCTGTATAATTCTGAAATTAGTCAGTGATTTCTCAGAAAATTGGACATGGTACTACCTGAGGACCCATCTATACAACTCCTGGGCATATACCCAAAAGGTGCTCCAACATATAACAAGGGCGCATGCTCCACTATGTTTATAGCAGCCTTTTTTATAAAACCCAGGAGCTGAAAACAACCCAGATGTCCCTCAACAGAAACTCACAGATGTCCCTCATGAAATTCACAGACAAATGCATGGAACTTGAAAATATCATCCTGAGTGAGTTAACTCAGTCATAAAAGAACACATTTAGCATGTACTCACTGATAAGTGGATATAAGACAAAGATTTTCAAAATACCTATGATATAATTTACAGACCATATGAAACCCAAGAAATAGGAAGACCAAAATGTGCATTCTTCACTCCTTCTCAGAAAGGGAAAAATAATCTTGGGAGATAGAAAGAGAGAGGGATCTGGCAGGGAGAGAGGAAAGGGATGGAAAAGGAGGCTGAATCAGATTCAGGAAGAGATTGTGAGAAGTACAGAGGGTAAGGAATTTGAATGGAGGTGTGTAGCAGTAGACAATGGGAAATTGGGTGTAGCCACTAGAAAGTTCCAGATGCCATGGAACCAAGAGGTTCCAGGACCCAATAAGGATGACATCTAAAATATCCAACAAAGTGGGTATAGAGCCTATAGAGACCATAAACAGTGCATATGTACAGCCCCTAGTTAAATGATGGAGCCACCTACCCATCTAAAAAAATATTAATCCAGAATTATTCCTATCAAAAGAAATGCAGGGATAAAGAGTGGAGCAAAGACTGAAGGAAAGATCATCCAGAGATCCCACCTAGGGACTCATCCCATCTGAAGACACCAAATCCAGACATTATTGCTGATGTCAAGCACTTGCTGACAAGGGCTTGGTATAGCTGTCCCCTGAAAAACACTGCCAATGCCTGGCTAATAAAGATGTGGATGTATACAGTCAACAATTGTATTGAGTTTGGGTACCCCAGTGGAGGAGTTAATGTAAGGACTGAAGGAGCTAAATGAATTTACAAGCCCATAGGAAGAACAACAATATCAAAAATTAGATCCCCCAAAACTTCCAGGGACAAAACCTCCAACCAAAGATTATACATGTACCCATGGTTCCAGATGCATATATGGTAGAGGATTGGCTTAGCTGTCATCAACTGGAGCAGAGCCCTATGATCTTGTGGAGGCAAGATATCCCAGCATAGGGGAATACTAGGGTGCTGAGGTGGGAGTGATTGCCTGGGTGGGAAAGCAACCTCAAAAAGCAGAGTGAGGGGTGAGGGGTTAGGTGTTTTGTGGAGGATAACCTGGAAAAGGGATAACATTTGAAATGTAAATATAAAGAAATTAACCAATAAAATATTTTTCGATGGCTAAAGACTCTCAGACCTTGCTTCATTTTCATATTTGGGAGTACCACAAGTAAACAAAGCTTACACCTATAATGTATATGCAGAGGACCTAACTCAAACCCATATAGCATCTCTTGTCATCTCTTCAGCATCTGTGAGCTGCTGTGAGCCCTGCTAAGTAGATTATGTGGCTGTGTTTTCAAGGATATGTATAGTTTCCTTGTCCATACTTGCTCGCACATGTCCTCCTCATTCTTTTCTGTGTGACTCTTCTTACTTGCAAGTTTTCAGGATGCTTTTTGTTCATACTAGGATACCTAGTCCAGCCCTCACATTATTGCATCTTGCTCTGCCTGGTTTTATTTATGCCTGATAATTTATTTTGTAGAGAAATAGAAGAAGACTGAGTTTGGGGGCTAGAGAATTTTGGGGAGAGGGACAGGGAGGACTGCAGGGTGGGAAAGTCATTTTGGGGAGTGTTTCCTTTTACTTATTATTATCAAATTCACAAAATATAAGCAAGCAAATACACAATGAGTCCATAACTCACCATATATATATATATATATATATACATATATATGTATATATATATTCATATTCATATACATATACATATTTGATAGTGGAATGCTTTATTTGTTGGTGTTAGAGTAACTAAAAAATGAAAAAGATCTAAATGCCAATGTACAACAAGGAATAAAAACAAGTAGCTAGCATAAAGAAAGAATTTTCAGTGTCATTTAGATTTTATAAACAATGGAGTGGCTAGAAAATAAATGTATGTATAAGGCCAAGTGAGATGCTACCATTTCCAACCTCTCATCCACATAGGGTGATGCTTTTTTTCTTTTCTTTTGGTTGTTATTGACAGGGCTTGAGTAGAACCTATCATGGGACTACTCTAAATGTTTCCATGGTTTAGCAGTCTGAGTGCCATAGTCCCAAAGTTGAGGGACGTGTTGTCTCCTTAGTTGAAGTAAAATGATTTTCCCATAATACCCAGTATTTTATTGCTGCAGAGAAGACACAAAGCTTCAGATATCTACTCAAACATTTTTCAGTGAGTCATATGCTTACTTATTTTATTAAGATTTTCTTCCTAGTATCTTTACTAAGGCCAGAAGATTCTTTGCATATAGAATTAGGAAGGAAGGAGGCTGAAGGGGAGGAGGGGCACATGTTTAGATGTGCATCTGCAAGGGAAAAACTGTCATTTGCCAGACAGTCTAGCCAAACCCTGAGCCTGTTCCATTTAGATCCTTTAGAGTTGTTGCATTTTAAACTACCTGTGGACCCCAGTCACAGGTTCCTAACAATGCATCATCACTATATTGATAACAGTTTGAGTCAACTGATACATGGTTTTCTTTCTGAGGCCTCTTTGGAAGCATAAGGAATAGTTTCTTGTAGCCTGGTGATTCTGGCCAAATACAACCATTAAGGGCAGTCATTGTCTAGCAATTTTGTTCTATACCAAAACAAAATTGGCCCTCCTAACTCACTCAAGTCACTTGTTTTTGATTGCCATAACCTGTTAACCTTGAATTGATTTTAACTAGATATTAATTATTATTAGCCCATCAAAAAACTTCAAGACTACTGCAAGTTGAAGATATTGAGAAACTTGAACATTTCCCATTTGCCAAACATCTTAGATGCATATGGCTTCACATGGTTATTCACAGCTCATTTGCCTATGAATTGAGTATAGGATAAGGACAAATTAAGCAAAAGAGTGACTGTCCACATCAGCCATTTATGGGTGTATCTAGGGGAGTCTATCCTGTACAAACCATCCATCCCAAGACATTAGTTCCTTGAGCCTCTTTTCATAGTGCATAACTGTTCCCTGAATTATTCAGGAGAAATTATCTCATAGCTAATAAAGATCCAACCACACACCTCCATGGTCAGAAAATTTTAAGAAATAGAAAATGAAATAAGAAATAACAAGGCTTGAAATAGCATAAAATCTAGCTTATTAAATTTTGCTTTACTTATTATCACATGTAAACTATTAATTTTTTTCAGACTTCACATAGTCTAGTATGTGTAACTACAAGTCTCTAATGATGAGGAGTGCTAGGCTTCTGCTTCCTCTTTAGCTAATCTTCGTCTAAGATGGCATAAGACATGGGATTATTGAACCTTTACAATATAATACTTTAATAAGTTTTCTTTAATTCTCATTGCATAAATATATCTTAGAAATTCTTCAAAATGTAGATAAGAAATGGTGTAATTGCTACAGTAGGAAATATAAACAAACCCTTTGGCCCTTTGAAAACATTGCTTCCTCCTGAATGCAGACACAGATAAAATATCCTCAGTGGCTCAGAGAAAATTTAAGTAGCTGTCCAGTGAAATTTATTCCCATGTCACCTACTTCATCCATACTTTGCAGGCCCTATTCCCTCTTGGAGCTGGTCTCCAGGATAAAACCTACACAAAATCAAGTGAAATAAAAATTTGAGCACAGAAGGGCTAGGTAAATGGAGTTTCTGATATATGTTTGAGAATACTTGCAGTGGATGAATGTAGGATAGATATAGATATTTCTTGCAGTCTGTAACACTGCTTTTAGGATGCCAAGGTACCAGTCAATGACTACATGCTTATACAAGTATGATCAGAACTAGCTGAACTCAATTGGTTTAAAAGAAACAAATACCTAATTGATAAAAAGATTAATAGACAGATGAAAGATAGATAGATAGATAGATAGATAGATAGATAGATAGATAGATAGATAGAACTAGATAACTAAATATTTTGTTTCCACAGGTGTCTAGTATTATGCTTTTATTATATGTAGATATTATGTAAGAATGAATCCCAAATTCATTATTTCATACTTGGTAGGATTTGTTTCTTAGTTTATGCATAATACTTAAATAGTGGAAATTTTAAAACATGCAGTACATTCTATACTTTCCATTCAGCTACAACATTGTTAAGGCTTTTTAATCACTTTATTCACCATTGCATCCACATTGTCAATGTTTATATAGATCTCATAGTGGAAAGGATGGATTTATTTAGAAAGATTTCATGATCCTTTTAGCACATGACTTTCTAAGAGGCCACAATAATATTTCAGATTATGATAAGGAAGTGGTGAGGTAAGAAAACAGTATGTGTGCTTTCATATCAATAGCCATACTATGACTTCTCTTTGTCTAATATATCATTCCTATTTACAAAGTATATATTAGTGTTTCTGGAATAAAATATTTATATATTATATATTTCTCCTTTAAAATTAAATTGCTCTGCTACCATATGGTATGATATGATAAAACAGGTTTTAATTTTTTCTCTCAGTTATCACATCTTTTTAGGTCCTTAGTGTGTAAAGAAATTATATCCCATAGATATATAGATAGACAGACAGACAGACAGACAGACAGACAGATATAACCTTACCAGGGTTAACTTAATTACAATTGAATGATGGGGGAAAACTCAAATAAGAACAGTGCAGAAATCCTTGACAAATTCTTGATTTCTGCCTCCTCCAACTACATCAAAGTGATCCATCCAGGCACCTATCTCCTTGATCTCCCAATACTAAGATTCTGATGAAATTTGTTCTAAGTTTTAGCTATTCCTCCTGTTCTTGAAGAACAGTATATCAACTCCTGCTTATACTACATGAGAACTCCTGAATTTGTGCTTTCCTTGTGTAAAGCTGTTACAAAGAGCCCTTGGGTAAGGCTGTGAAAATAGTAAATCATATGCTGTTAACCTCCCTATTTTCATCTTCATTTCTCTCTCTTTCTTCTCTATATTTACACCAACATACATTTACTAAGGCCAGGTTTTGATTTCAATGAGACATTCTGTGAGACATGAAAAAGTCTTATTTTGACATTTATTATTAATGTAATATTTGCAATGCTGCTTGTGTTTGTAGAGTTGTCTGTACTGTATATAAATTGACCATTAGTTTTTATCTTACATTCTTTCCCTAGCAGATGCTCCATAAAGTACTGAAGCCCTGAGAGCCAGCAGAAAAAATGGAAACGGCAACCTCAGGAGATAGGAGGTTGGGGGGACTCTCCAGAATGTACCAGAGACTTGGGAGGTGAGAGACTCTCAGGACTCAAAGGGACTTTAGATGAAATGCCTGACAGTAAGGAGAGGGAACTTATAGACCACACCTCCAGCAGGAAGACAGGACATCAAGTGAGATATTGGGGTTGCCATCCTATAGTCACAACTCTGTCCCATATTTTTTCCTGTCGAAAAAATTACAGGGATGGAAATAGAGAGAAACTTGAGAAAAAGAAGGTCCACTGACAGGCCCAAATTGGGATCTAGTTCAATGGGAGGTCCCAAGGCCTGATACTATTAGTGAGGCTATGGAGCACTCACAAAAGATCTATCATGACTGCCTTACCAAAGACCCAACAAGCAGCTGAAAGAATCAGATGCAGGTATTTGCACCCAACCCATGGACAGCACTAGCTGACCCCTGTGGTTGAATTAGGGAAAAGCTGAAAGAAGCTGAGGAGCAGGGTGACCCAGTAGGAGAACCAAGTCTCAATTAACCTGGACCCCAGAGATCTCTTAGACAAAGGAACACCCACCAGACAGCATACACCAGCTGATATGAAGCCCCCAACACACATCCAGTAAAGGACTACTAGGTCTATGTTCATTCAGATATGATGCACCTAACCCTCAAGAGCCTGGAGGCCCCAGGGAGTTTAGAGGTCAGGTGGGATGGGATTTGGGATCATTCAAGTGGAGACAGGTGGGTAGGGAGTAAGTATGGGATGTGGAAGAGTTGGAGGGTGGATTGGGGAATAAAATATGAAATGTAAAAAAAATAAAGTAATTAATAAGAAAGTGAAAAGAAGAAGAAAAACTTGAACAGAATAATACTACAGATAACAGGGAAGTATAGTATGTAATATATGATATTTATGATTGAAAAAAGTTTGTGATTGCCATCAGGAATTCAGACAAAGGTGTATAACTACAGAAATGCATATGACATGGAAATAATTTATGTGAACAGAATGCTAATGAAGAGACACTGGTGTGTCTGTGGGAGATTAATTTTCAACAAGTGACAAGGAAATATGGTGGGTAAATTTCTTTCAGTGCAAATGTGAAATACTGATATTTCATCTTGGAGAAGCAATTGATTTTCTAATATTCTCATTACTTGCCTGACCTCATAGAAAAAATGGACAAAGAAATAACAGGAAAAAAATCTGTAAGAACTAATACTTGCTAAAATGCAATGACAATTTACCCATGACTATATAACATAGATAGGAAAACCTGAATCTCTGAGACCCTTGTTGGCACTAGAATAATTAAAATAAGGCTGTCAGTGTTATTTTTCTTTGTTCTGAGAGGACCTTATACAACAGATATGATGATAATATGTGGAAATCCTACAACTCAAAGATATATTAGTGTCTGTGGACAAGATAAGATCTCTCCCTGCCTTTGCAAATATTAGAGTTCTGGGGGTGGGTATCCTGGCAGTTGAGAGTCAAGGCATAAAAGAAAGTTGCAGCACATATCATAACTCAAAGAAGATATTTATTGGAGGATTGTTGCCTCTGTTGAGGCTAGAACCAGCAGATATCAAAGCAGAAAACAGGGATTATATAAGGTTTCTTGGAGGCAGAACTTTCAGGTGATTTTTCAGAATGGGGTTAGTGGATTTTCAAGTCCAGAGCTTAGTTTTTTTTCACTGTAGTGCTGTGATAGGGTCTCAATGTTAGGGTAGGTAAACTATTCTGCATGTACAACATGGTGACTGGATGTCATTAGATACAGAGGCTGGACACTTGTGTGTCCCAGGCAATATACATTTTTTTGTTTATTATTAGTAAACAATAAGGCATGGGGATGTCTTCCAGTGCAGTCTAAAGAAAGCAGAGAACTGAGTAGAATAGAAGATGGTTTGTATTAGATTCCTTGGGGCAGAACTTTCTGGATATTTCCAGCGTTTCATGTTCAGGGCCTGTTCTTTATACTCAGTAAGGCAGGGAGGTAGAACCAGCTTTTAGTGTAGTTAGTGTTGTGTATTCAAACTGGTGGTTGGAGACCATCAGAGACAGGGCAATTGGTGTAGCCTGAGTGATTTAGATCTACAGTAAATCATTACCATGGGCTCCCCAAGGGATTATAACAAGCAGCAAATCCCTGTTCCCTTTCATATATTTATTCTGAAGGTGAATCTTGCCCATTGAAGATAAAGCAGTACTGAAAGACTGACAAAAACAACGACTTCGGAGAAACATACAAATGTTTTGCACAGGAGACAGGATTTCATAACTCAGAAATGTAATCCTGTGAATGAAACAGACTATTCCTACTTCCTATTTTCTGACTCCTGTAGATTTCAGGAATAGTCTTCCTTCTCTAGAGCAATTCATAGACATGCTTTGGTGATGCCCATAACCATTTGAGTGCTGGACTATAGCCAGGAGCTTGACTGGTAAAAACTCTCGCTACAGACAATTTTGTTGGCTCTCCTTGTATTTGAATGGAACAGTTTTTGCTTCAAAAAAGGAATGGATTATAAACCAGTCCAGAAAGAGTTCTCAAACAGGAAGAGAAAGCAAAAGCTTGATGATAACAATCTGAACTGCTGGTCAATCTATCTCTCCCATACCCTGAGAAAACAGAAAGTGGAAGACAGGAAAAATGCTATTTATCCTGACTGCTGATCATATACGGGGAGTCTGCAAGTGAGGAAATCTATAGGAAAGCCCCAACTTTTGTATGCAATTTTATTACTGTGATTCTGAGCAGATAAGTGAGATTTGCTTTTGATTATTTGTGATATGATTTTGTCAGTTTATACAAGTTCTATGATCATAAGAATGAATTATACCAGTGTATAACACATTTATCTCTATTCTAATGTCCTTCAAAAAACTGCTCGGGTTGTAAAAAGAAATGGTGGATATCAACCCTTTGCCAGAAATATAGCCAATTAACACAGAATGTCCCTAAGTGTATAATGATATATCTATTTAGAAATGAAATTGCATATATATATATATATATATATATATATATGCGTGTGTGTATGTGTATGTGTATGTATATGTATATGTATATGTATATGTATATGTATATGTATATGTATATGTATATGTATATGTATATGTATATGTATATGTATATGTATATGTATATGTGTACATATTGACCAAGCTGACCAGCCATCCCTGCCAAGCCTAGAGTCAGGCCAGGATGGCCATCCAGACCTCATCTCCAACCAGGATTCTACCAGGACGCCAGTAGAGATCGTGATTCTCTTGGACTCTGAGGACAACCCAGTCCTCCCTAAGAGGCTCCTGCCCAGAGGACTCTGCCCCCTGAGCTGCCTGTTACCCCTGTCATAGAGCAAGGAAATAAAAAGCCCCATGGTCAGAGATGGAAAGAGTCTCCTGAGGATGAGCCTGCTAGAAAGAAGAGAAGCAGGCATACGACCAAAAACTTGGACCCTGACCCAGATCCCCCGAGTCACCCACAGAGACGTTCTCAGGACCAGCTGAAGTCCAACACTTCACTGATGGCAGCTTCCCTCCTGGCTTCATCCTCCATTTCTTCTCCCACACACAGCTCAGGACCACTGACACTAAGGACTCTTCTAAAGACAGCAAAGGAGCCAAGGGCCTGCCCCAGCCACAAAGTTCCTCTTCAGCCTCCCCTCCGGGCTCTGTGGGACACTGGATCTCCAGGTTATCAGTGTTCGGGTGGAGGAACCACCAGCCATCAGCCTCTTACAGGACTGGTACAAGCACCCCCAGGGCACCAAGGGGCTGGGAACAGCTCCCCACCATTCTCCCCTGGCACAGTGCCTTATACAGAGGTGGTCATGATGGGGTTTGAACTGAGTCCCACTACGCCGGGGGACACCTTTCCTCCCCAACTTCTGGCTCCTACAACAAGAGGCTTCCATTACCTCTTTACTGCCTCTTCCCCGAGGAGGGCTCCTGTCACCACCCTTTTACCTGTCGTCCTGTTGCATCTATTGTCCTGTTGTATATATTGTCTTTGTTGACGATAAATTATTTTTTTTAATTAAAAATATATGTGCACATTCTAAGCATTTTTTATGTGTTTAGGCAGTTTTATGCTGCACATATGTTTGCATCCTGATTGTCAGATTAGGAAATTTATATTATTATTTATTAGTAACAAATTATTTTTATAAAACAAATTATGCAATATCCAAAATATTAATATTTTGGATTAATTTGTTGATTGCAAAAATAAACCCACTTACCTAACCTTGAATATCTACCTCACAACACTAGTATCACTCTTCCCTCTAACTTAATAAACTTTCTCACTCTTTAATAACAACCGATTATTAAAGAGTACATGGATATGAGACCACCTATATCCACAGACTTCAGTTTACCAGATCCTCATTGGGATGTATCTTCAAACTTCACCACAGCAATGGATATAGGAAGTCAAGAGACTGTAGCAGCACACAGGTTCAAATCAGACAGAAATGCTAGTACAAAGTAGGGAAAGTACAGCTCACCCTGACTCACCTGCTAGGTGTATGTCTACAGCTGATGACCTCATCTCTTATTTTATGTTGTAGCAGTCAGTTGGTGAAGCAACTGATTTTTTAGACTATTTATCATACAATCCCTGCCCTGTCCTGTCCCTTACCTCTCTTCTACATGAAGCTCCCCAGGAACACAAGCTACAAGCAGGGTCCCATTTCTACAGTGGAGGCCAGGGTGCAGGCTGGGGTGCAGCACCTGTACAAATATGTTTTATTTGCTGCACTTTGGAAGCTGTAAAGTGGAAGGAAATGAGAACCTTTTCAGCGTAAATATATTTTACTTGCACTGTGTTTTTAGCTCAGAGTGAAGACTTAGATGAAATAAAATCAGAGTTGAGAAGAATCAACAATAGACTGTTTCTCAGTGTGGATCAAGTGTTGGAAATGGTTGGTGTATTTTGTCAGTAATTGTACATAATTTTTGGCACATAACATAAAATGGCTATGTAAACTATAATTATTTATTATTATATTGAATATAATATCATTACATTTTAATTATATTATAATTAATTAGGTTATAATTAATTATATTATAATTACAATATTATATAATAATATATTATTATATTATATTAAATATTATTTAAATTACAATAATATTATATAATAATATATTATTATATTAAATATTATTTAATATAAGATATTGTAGGCAACTGTGGCCAACCTTACAGGCGTCCAGAGCAAAGCCCTTTCCTTGTTCCTAGTTTTTTATTACAAATATACTAATTGGTTCTTTATATTTTCAGAGGTTATTGTATTACATTGTCTATTGATAGTACTTTTATGACTGTAAATACTTGGCTCTCTCTGTGTGGATTCTCATGTTAGACTTCAATTCGCACATATGAACTGAACGCTGACCAGTATTTTTTACGACACCTGAGAACTGTTACACTTTTCATTTTATCTTTTAGGAAATCCCTGTCTTTCCACTTTTTCATGTAAATTTTGCAGTTACTTGTTAATATGTAAATATTTTACTTTCAGAAATGAAGTTTTAATTGCTATTGTTTTATATAGGATTGAAAGAAAATTAACTCCTGTATTAAAAACAAATTTATCTGGAAAAAAAAGAGAAGGGAAGGTAGACACCAAATGCTATCCTTAACCAAGACACTATTTGCAATTGATAACTGCTGTACAGAAGGGCAAAACTCATTTTTTTCCAATGAAATGTGACTGGTTATAACAACCACATTCTAGAGCAGGAACCATGGGTGGGAACATGGAAAACAAATACATTTTTGTTTCGTTGTTCTCTTGTGGGTATTTGTTTAATTTTATTTTTGTACTATTTTGCTTTGTGGGTGTTTTATTTGGTCATTTTTTGTTCTTTTGTTTTTATTGTTGCTGGGGTGAGACAGACACAAAGACAGTTATCTTGTACACAGGGTGGATGAAATTTTATTGTTAGGGAGACAGCAATATCTGGAAGTAATTGGAAAAATGGAAATAGGATAATCAAAATACAATATGAAAAACGCCAAATAAAAATAAAAAATGAATTTATATACTAACAAATACAATCAAATCCATTCAACAGATAGAAAAGATTTTATACTATGATATTGTACACGTGACCTAAATATGTAGGAATAGCTTAACATACATAAAGACCTCATGCAAAGTACTACATTAATACAAGTAATGACAAAGCACTACATGATCATTTCAATGTTTAGTAGGAGAAAATAAAAATCTTTGAAAATCCACAGCCACTTTCATAATTTGAAAAAATAATTCAAATACTAGTTACAAAACTGAAATTTCATAAACATAAGTGGAAGTTAATATATACAGATTCTAAATACCTCAGTATATCTGCCATTTTAAAAATCATCTGATATACACTGTTAACACTTCCTAAATACCTCCATATATATCCCATTTTTAAAATCATCTGATACACATTGTTCCCACTTCCACTGGAAATTGTTACAAATGCTGTGTCATTAGGTAAAGTAAATACTAGGCATTTTTCTTAAATATTACATCACATACAAGTTTTGTTAAACATATTCTGATGTAAGTAAGAGACTAGACAAAACTAACGTTTGGAATGAAACTGGAATCAAGTGGGGAATGGGAGAACAGAGGAGACAGTGGAAGAGAAAACAGGGTGAAAAAGTTTGGGTGATTTGTTGTGGATTGTGGAAAGGAATACAGGAAGAATAGTTAAATATATGGGGGCACTAGAGGAGTACTGGAGGAGTAGTAGAGAAACAATACAATGAAAACATTACAAATTATATATACATATATATACATGTGTGTGTGTGTGTGTGTGTGTGTGTGTGTGTGTGTGTGTGTGTGTGAGAGAGAGAGAGAGAGAGAGAGAGAGAGAGAGTGAGAGAGAGATCTAAATAAAATTATTAAATAATGGGTCTCAATTGGCCATCACTTGTCATCAAACAAAGTTTCCCATACTGGAATTCTTTTACATTTAAGTGAGTTATGGGACAAAAGGGCTGTCATAAACAGAATAGAAATGTCCAAACTCAAGTTGTTGCTAAGTCTATAGGGTTCTCTCCCCAAACTGAGAGCAAGGCCCTATTGTTGATGACAATACTTAGAACTTTTATTAAAATTGAAATGTCAAGTCAGTGCCCATATAGAGCTTTCACTGCTATATTACAGGGTCTTTAGCTTGTATTAATTCCTTTTCACATGCACTATGACTTCTAATTAAGGGATTTTATGGGACATCTGAGTGTTCAAATAAGTGGGTTTCTGATTCTAATGCCTTGTCTTAGGCTCATGTCTCTTTTTTTGTTTTTTTTGTTTTTTGTTTTTTTTGTTTTTTTTTTTTTTTTTTGCACAATGGCTTTATCACAGTTGTAGTACTAATTTTTATATAAAGCTCTAATGGGATGACTACCCACATCAACTGTTTATGTTAATGAATGAAAGACATATACTGCCTTTATATTAAATATGACATAAGCAGCACAATATCTGAGCAACTGGCTAGCCTCTATACTGTTAGAATCTACCTCCCACAGATAACACTGAGTTCTACTTACTAAGTTCCTTGTCCTGTTTTGGCTGCTCTTGACTTAATTGAGCAGCCCTCTGGGTCATGTTCTCCTGACCCAATTAGGTAGTGGCTCTGCTTTTCTCCACTGCACACACCTTAGGCATACATAGTATCTCTGCCCTTCCTCTCCCGCATGTTCCCAAGCCTGTGAACCTTAAACTCTAACTCTGTCTTTCCTCCCCAGTATTGGATGCTGGCATCTTTATTTATCAATCAGAATTAACTGGAGGCATGTTCAAAGAAGCTACATGAAGATCCTCTCCTGCAAACAGGTGTGGGGGATCCAATTAACATTAAAATACAGTTACATTGAGGCAGCTAGTAACTCTGTGCCAGTATTGATTAGTATATTAATACTGTAGATAGTTTTATTTTATTCTTATATTTAATATTCTTATATTTTAAAAAGGAATTAATGAATGGATGAATCAATAAATAAGTGAAAATGTAGCCACTAGAGTAAAAGGTTAACAACCGAACTCTCAAATACAACCACGCAGAGAGATGAAATCTAGTTTTCCTGAAAGTGAAGTACATCAACTAGGACAGGCCTCAGGTTCAACAGTAGTTGAACCACAAATAATTTGACTGTACAGTTTTCTGAGTTTTTGAGTATGCATTTACACAGATACACTTTGGTGGGTTTTTTTTCTTTCTTTTCTCTTTTTTCTTTTTTTTTTTCTTTTTTTTTTGTTGCTGTTTTTTTTTTTTTTTGATTGTTTGTTTTCAATGTGGTTTTATTTTCCTGATTTTGAGGGAATTGTTTTCTATTTTTTTGTATGCTTATTTTTCTTACAAAGTGGCTTAAAGATGGGAGGAAAGTGGGAGAGGATCTGAAGAACTGGATCGAGTGGTATATCATTCAATTAAAATGTTTTAAATAATAAAAAATAAATATACAACAATATCAATCAACCAGTCTCCTCCACAGTTCCCAAGGACTACACCACCAACCGAAGAGTACACATAGAAGGACCCATAGCTCCAGCTGCTTATGTAGCAGAGGATGGCCTTATCTGGCATCAATGGGAAGGGAGGCTCTTGGTCTGGTGGAGGCTTGATGCCCCATCATAAGGAAATGATAGGGCAGTGAGGTGGGAATGGGTAGGTGGATTTGGGGGGGCTCTTTAATAGAAGCAGGGAGAAGGGGTATGGAATAGGCATGAAATCAGGAAAATGGATAATACTTGAAATGTAAACAAATAAAATAACCAATAAAAAATTACAAAATATATTTCAGTACTTAAATATCTTTGTAATTTAAAAAACATGGCAAGTAACAAAATATGGTTACATCTAAATGTGAATTAAGCAAACCTGTAGTAAATGAGAAAATATAAAATTTTGATTCAAATTTATACACAAGCAAGCAAAAATGAAAGTCAGTAATGAAGAGATTTTACAATACCACCAGCTAAGTGTGGTGATCTGTATCTGTGAATCTTCTCATGATGCTGGGAAAAAGCATGGTTTCGGTAATGAACTTGAAGTCTCAGATGACAGCACAGTGAGACTCTGTATCAGAAAGATATAATATGCATTATAAAAATACACTGTGGTAAATGTAACATATACATATTTTAAACTACACACAAAAGTATATATTGATAGATATTTCATAATTAAATGTAAAGTAAATGCTGAGAGTTTTTGTAAAGAATGGTTAAAGATTTAAGAAATGTTTAACATCCTTATTCATCAGGGAAATGAAAATCAGAATGACCCTGAAATTCAATCTTGTAACTGTCAAAATAAATAAGGTCAAAAACTTATGTGATAGCACATGCTGGCAAAGATGTAGAGTAAAGAGAACATTCCTCCATTGTTGGTGGGAGTGAAAAATTTTACAACCACTTTGGAAATCAATATGATAGTCTCTCAAGAAACTGGAAATAGTTCTACCCAAGACCCAGCTATACCACTCTTAGGCATAGACCCCCAAAATGACACATTATACCACAGAAACACTTCTCAACTATGTTCATAGCACCTTTGTGCATAATACTCAGAAACTGGAAACAACTTAGATGTTCCTTAGTTGAATAATGAATAAAGAAAATGTGGTACATATAAACAAAGGAATTCTATTCAACTATTAAAAACAAAGATATCACGAATTTTATAGGAAAATCGGTAGAACTTTAGACTAAAAGCCTGAATGGGGTAACTTAGAGCCACAAGACCATATAGTATGTATACATTTATGAGTGGATATTAGCCATAAAATGCAGGAAAAATATGCTACAATGCACAGACCCACAGAAACTGTTTAATATAGAAGTCTAAAAGTAAGATGCAAAAATATCACTCATAACTAGATAGTCATCAGAGGAGGATAAAAAATACAGAACTGTGTAGGATAGGAAGCGGTGAACAGACCAGGGATAGTGATCAGGTTTGTATAGAAGGGAGGTGAGAGTGTGGTGAAAATAAGAATAGAAATAGGTGGAGGGGCATCTCTGGTGACTAGATGGAGGCCTGAAATTGGAGAGAATACAGGGAGTTTAGGAGGGTGACATTAGCTAAGAATCATACCAAAGGGTGATATAGTGACTGAATTGGCCACCTCTATAGCCAGGCATACTCCTAGAGGAGGGAGATTGGCATCAATTTACCCACAAAACCTTCAACAAAAATTTTTTCTTGCCTACAAAGTGTGCCAGGACAAAGATTGAGCAGAGAATGAGAGCATAGCTATCTCTTTCCTCAAAGGCTTCATCTAGTATCTGATAGAGATGGACAGAGAAACCCACAGTCAAACATCAGGTAAGGCACACAGAAGGTCTTGTGGAAGAGTAGGATATAGAAGTGAGTAAGACAGGGGAGTCAAGGCCACCACAAAAAGACCCATAGATTTAACTAACATGGGACTATGGGGATACAAAGAACCTGGGCTACCAACAATGGTCCTTACAGGCACTGGACCTATATTTCTTACACATTAATAGCAAATGTGAGCTTATTTTCCATATGGGTTCCCAAAGAAGTGGAGTGGAGGCTGTGTTGGTCTCTGTTCCCTGCCATTAGATCTTTGTCCTGTACCTGGAAAGCCTGGTTGGGCCTCAGTGGGTCAGCATGCACTTAGACATCCTGGACTAGATGCCTCAGGGTAGATTGATATCCAAGGGGACCCCGATTCTCATAACAGAATGGGCCAATTGGTGTGGAGGGATCATATTACATTTACATTCTTTATTTACATTTCAAATGATATCTCTTTTCCCAGTTTCCCCTCCAAACAAACAAACAAATAAACAAACAAAAAAACCCAAAAAACAAAAACCCTGTTCCTTCCACCATACGCCTGCTCACCAACCCACCATCTCTTGCTTCCTGGACCTGGCTGGCATTTTCCCTCCTTTGGGGCATAGAACCTTCACAGGACCAAGCGCCTCTCCTTCAATTGATGACTGACTAGGCCATCCTCTGCTACATATGCAGCTGGAGCCATGAGTCCCAGCATGTGTACTCTTTGGTTGGTGGTATAGTCCCTGGGAGCTCTTAAGGTACTAGTTAGTTCATATAGTTGTACGTTCTAAGGGGCTACAAACTCTTCAGCTACTTGTGTCCTTTTTCTAGCTCCTTCATTGGGGACCCTGTACTCAGGCCAATGGATGGCTGTGAGCCTCTACTTCTGTATCAGTCAGGAACTGTTAGAGCCTCATAGGCGAAAGCTATATCAGGCTCCTGTCAGCCAGCACTCACTGGCATCCACAATAGTGTCTGTTTGGTAATTGAATATCGGAAGGATTCCCAGGTGGAACAATCTCTGGATTGTCCTTCCTTCAGTCTCTGCTCCATAGTTTGTCTCTGTAACTCCTTCCATAGGAGTTCCCACACAGATTGGTCTTCCTTCTTTTTGAGTTTCTTGTGGTTTGTATTTTGGGTATTCTGACCTGGGCTAATGTCCACTTATCAGTGAGTGCCTACCACGTGTGTTCTTTTGTGATTGGGTTACCTGATTCAGGATGATATTTTCTAGGTCTATCCATTTCCCTAAGAATTTCATAAATTCATTGTTTTCAATAGCTGAGTAGTACTCCATTGTGTAAATGTACCACATATTCTGTATCCATGTGGAGGGATTTGTAACGGTGTGAGTATAAACAGAGGAGGGTTTGGACTCTCATCAGGATGTAAAATGAATAAAAAAATATTTTTTTTAAAAATGTGCAGTTCTTCCAAGCAAGATAACATATGACACCTGAAAGAACTGGGGAAAGATATAATCTATATAAAAATAAACTAGTTAATGAAGTCTTTACATATAGTTTATGAATAAATACAAAAATGTAAATAAAACTTTATCTATTTACATAATATATAGGTAACCATATCTGATCTATTAACTAACTTTCACATTCAAATATTTCTTACTATTTTTCTTTTACTTCTATGCAAAATTGCCTTATGCTAAGATCTTAACATTATTTTTCAAATTCTTTTTTATGATATCTAGTTTTATAATTAAAATTGTATTATCTTATATGGAAGGTTAGAAGAGTGGGTAATGCTTTTGATGATCTGGCTCTTGTACTGATAACCAGCATAAATCATTCTGTTGTTAAAATAGCAATTCACTTTTAATTCATGTGATAACTACTCATATACCAAAAACTTATTTATAATTCTGTAGTATAAAAAAATATTTTCAGTAAGTTGAATTAGCACTTTACATGAGTCTTTAAAGTAGGT
The DNA here is from genome assembly GCA_019843815.1 of Montemys delectorum. Classification (NCBI taxonomy): domain Eukaryota; kingdom Metazoa; phylum Chordata; class Mammalia; order Rodentia; family Muridae; genus Montemys; species Montemys delectorum. The sequence continues at coordinate 1,490 of JADRCD010165419.1, read as the reverse complement.
TGCCCTTTAGCACACTATACTTGGCATAGTATTAGTCATTCATGTTTTTATTATGAAATCCCTGTATGCATAAGAAATTGTTAACAGAACAAATTCCAATAATTTAAAGATGACAACAAACACATTTTTAAGACTATTAAAAACAACCACATTCATTTTAAAAGTTCTGATTATTTCACTAGAATTTTAGTATTGTTACTAAGTCCCAAATTCAAAAATCTATTTAGAGAATAGGACTGTACTCCTCTAAAGCCAGATCATTTGTATTTGGTCCTATGGCCAAATATTTTAAAATTCATAAGGAAATCCATGATAGTTAATGTTTAAAGAGCATCCTGAAAAACATAATTGAATTGAAAGCTTGATATATCCATTCTTTATTTGAAATATTTATAACTATGACATTCTCTATTGTTTTATGCTTAAATATATACTTCAGAGGAATAAAATTTACTCCTTGAAAATAAGCAATTAAGCCAACTGTAGTGGTCTCTGCCTTTTAAATCCTACTAAAGAGATGATTAGAATCATGTGGGTCTCTGTGAGTTCGAAGGCACCTCAAACTACATATGGAGTGCTACATCCTAGGCAACATAGTAGTTCTTTTCTTAAAAAAAAAAGACTAATTACATATTATGTGTGTGGAAAATATGTACATGTACTTATTCATTTATGTATAGATGTGAGGTCTGAACACAGATATATAGCAGGAAGAGGTGAATATCACTTGTCTTTTTCATTCAATTTCCCCCATATATATTTGAGACAGTGTCTATCATTAAAGTCAGATCACTATAAACTTAGATCAGTAAACTTAATAGATTAGCTAGCTCATGGTAGGAATACAGATAGACAGGGTCCTGTTGACTTTTTGCTACCTTAAATGTATGAAAATTCAAAAGTCCCAAACTCAAGTCTTTCTGCTCAAATGCATGGAAATTATATACTAAGCCAACTCCCCAGTATTGAGGATATATATAAGTTAAAATAAAATAAATTACTAAAAAAGTAAAACAATAATAGCTCTTATACAATGATGCAATATGTATGGGAAATAGAATATATACACATGTATGTATGTTTACATAAATGCATGTTTCTTCATATATGTATACATGAAAAACTACAACATAACATGTGCATATATACATGTATATTATACATACACATACACATTATAACTATACATATACATATATGTACAGATTGAAGTGATTAACAACTCTAAATTGGTTCTCACACTCAGCTGTAAAATAGTTCATTCAAAATGGTTCCCACAAAAATGAACCCAAACTTAGAAAAATTTTCAAATACCAAAATATCCTATAGGCTAGTCTTCTTACACTTAAGTAAAACAGTAATTAGTAATATATGTAGTCACAGTAATGATTGAGAAATATATTCCAACTAGCAAAATTAAACAACTTTGAAATATGAATTATACACTATAAATGTTATCATGGGCCAAATAAAAAAACTGAGTTTTTTTT
>JADRCD010165418.1:0-11562 GCA_019843815.1 Montemys delectorum | reverse complement strand
TGTACTGGCTAGTTTTGTGTGTCAACTTGACACAGGCTGGAGTTATCACAGAGAAGTGAGCTTCAGTTGGGGAAATGCCTCCATGAGATCCAGCTGTGGGGCATTTTCTCAATTAGTGATCAAAGGGGTAGTGCCATCCCTGGGCTGGAAGTCTTGGGTTCTATAAGAGAGCAGGCTGAGCAAGCCAGGAGAAGCAAGCCAGCAAGAAACATCTCTCCATGGCCTCTGCGTCAGCTCCTGCTTCCTGACTTGTTTGAGTTCTAGTCCTGACTTCCTCTGGTGATCAACAGCCATGTGGAAGTAAGCTGAATAAACCCTTTCCTCCCCAACTTGCTTCATGGTCATGATGTTTGTGCAGGAATAGAAACCCTGACTAAGACAGTCACCAACTGTTTCAATGAACAATGGTTCTGCTTGGAGGGTGGTATGGACATTGGGTGAGGGTAAGAATTTGGTAAAGCTGTGATAATTTGGAAAAGCATTCCTCTCAAAGAAAGAGTAACTATAAAGTCCTCTTCTTCAAACTTGATACAAGAGTTATAAACGTCAGGCAAAACATCCAGTCTCACTCTTTGTTGTTCTCTTACAAGCCCCTTCCCAATTTAATTGTCTATGTTTCTTTTGGGTATATAAATACTTTTGAAATATATAAGTTGTTCTGAAAACCATAGTATAGTGTAAAGACATGAAATAAACAATACTACTAATAGAGAGGCTGAGATAGAAGAAGCAAGATTTCAAGACCCTTATGTTGTACACAGCAAGACACTGTCACAAACAAGCTGAAAGTGTATCTATATTGTACAGTGTTAGACCTATTTCTCCAATTACCAAATTAGAGAGACCATTGGGTGGCAATCAACAAATTTCTAATTCCTCATATTTTTGGATTTCAATCAATTAGGATATGTTGGTAATATTAATTTCCATATTAAGATATTAAGAAAAGGTAATTGTCACTTCCTGTTGTTTTTGTTGTAAGAGGTGGAATTAGGTTTGTGTGAATTTGTTGAAAGATTACTTTCTTGCTTCTTCTAGGGTGTAGTTTTGCTCCTTAGGTTGATATTTTCCATCTATTATCCTTTGTAGGGCTGGATTTGTGGAAAGATATTGTGTAAATTTTGTTTTGTCGTGGAATATCTTGTTTTCTCCATCTATGGTAATTGAGAGTTTTGCTGGGTACAGTAGCCTGGGCTGGCATTTGTGTTCTTGTAGGGTCTGTATGACATCTGCCCAGGATCTTCTAGCTTTCATAGTCTCTGGGGAGAAGTCTGGTATAATTCTGATAGGTCTGCCTTTATATGTTACTTGACTTTTTTCCCTTACTGCTTTTAAAATTCTTTCTTTGTTTAGTGCATTTGGTGTTTTGATTATTATGTGATGGGAGAAATTTCTTTTCTGGTCCAGTCTATTTGGAGTTCTGTAGGCTTCTTGTATGTTCATGGGCATCTCTTTCTTTAGGTTAGGGAAGTTTTCTTCTATAATTTTGTTGAAGATATTTACTGGCCCATTACCTTGGGAGTCTTCACTCTCTTCTGTACCTATTATCCTTAGGTTTGGTCTTCTCATTCCATCCTGGATTTCCTGGATGTTTTGGGTTAGGAGCTTTTTGCCTTTTGCATTTTCTTTGACTGTTGTGTCAATGTTTTCTATGGTGTCTTCTGCCCCTGAGATTCTCTCTTCTATCTCTTGTATTCTGTTGGTGATGCTTGCATCTATGACTCCTGATTTCTTTCCTAGGTTTTGTATTTCCAGGGTTGTCTTTCTTTCTGATTTCTTTATTGTTTCTATTTCCATTTTTTTATTCTGGATGGTTTTGCTCATTTCCTTCACCTGTTTGATTGTGTCTTCCTGTAGTTCTTTAAGGGATTTTTGTGTTTCCTCTTGAAGGGTTTCTAGCTGTTTACTTGTGTTCTCCTGTATTTCTTTGAGGGTGCTATTTATGTCTTTCTTAAAGTCCTGTATCATCATCATAATAAGTGATTTTAGATCTGAGTCTTGCTTTTCTGGTGTGATGGTATGTCCAGGACTTGCTATGATGGGAGAATTGGGTTCTGATGATGCCAAGTAACCTTGATTTGTGTTGTTTATTTTCTTATGTTTGTCACCCCCCTCCATCTGGTTATCTCTAGTGCTACCTGCCCTTGCTCAATCTGACTGGAGTCTGTCCTTCCTGTGATCCTGGTTGTGTCAGAACTCCTCAGAGTCAGGCTGTCTCTGTGATCCTATGATTCTGGGATCCTGTGACCCTGGGCTTGTTAGAGCACCTGGGAGTGCAGCAGCTTCCTCTGGGTGTTGTGGGACTGGCTGCAGAGCCTCAGCCCAAGGTCTACTCAGGACACCAGCCCAGAGAGACTAGAAGGAACCCAAGCCACTCTGCTGGCGGAGTTCCTGTGTGCCTTGTCCCGCTGGTCCCAGTTACTCCTGGTGTTGGGACAGATGTTGTGTCCTCCTCACCTCTGATCCTGGGTGTGTCAGAGCACCTAGGAGTGGAGCTTCCTTTGGGTGTTGTGGGACTGGCTGCAGAGCTTGCACCCAAGGTCTACTCAGGACACTAGCCCAGAGAGGCTGGCTTTTTTTTTTTTTAGATTTATTTATTTATTATTATATATAAGTACACCGTAGCTGACTTCAGACGCACCAGCAGAGAGAGGGTGTCAGATCTCATTATGGGTGGTTGTGAGCCACCATGTGGTTGCTGGCATTTGAACTCAGGACCTTTGAAAGAGCAGTCAATGCTCTTACCCACTAAGCCATCTCGCCAGCCCCTCTGTCTCATCTTCTAAGCAGCTTGGATCATAGGTGTGTCCCAGCACCTAGTTTTAGTTGCCATCTTTCTAAATGATCTTTAAGAAGAAATGAATAGCCGCATGTGAGAAGCAGAGACAAGACAAGCAGCGTTTCGCCACTATCCCCTCAGTGGGAATATAAGTGTGAAAACTAACAAGCCCAAAGGATAGGAAATCCCAAAGCAGGAGAGTGGGCTGGAGCATCTAAGAGCTGGTTTCAAACTCCCGATCTTCTAGCAGACATTTAGAAAATGGTTCTCCCTAAAGAGAAACAAGAAGTAATAGGCTTGGAACATCAGCATGGCTTGGTGGGTAAAGCCACTCTGTTGCCAAGCCTGACAACCTGAATTTGATCCCATTGCCCACAAGGTAGGAACTACTACAAGTCGTCCTCTGACCTCCACACAAGTGCAGGGTCATGTGTGCCTAGGCACACATGCACATGCACACACTCACACAAATAAATAAATAAATAAATAAATAATGTGATTTTTTTATTTTATTTTTTTACTTATCCACTTCACATCACTATCCCCTCCCAGTCACCCCCTCCCACAATCTTTCCTCCCTCCCCTTCTCCTCTGAGCAGGTGGAGAATCCCTTGGGTATCCCCCACCCTGGCACTCCAAGGCTCAGAATTAACATGAATTGTTCCTCCTTTAAGGCAGTCCCACTTCCTAGAAGACTCTCTCCCCAGCTCATTCCTTGTCAGTCTTGCCATTGCTTTGGGACTGTGTTCAAGGTCCCCCTAATCCTTAACACATAGTCAGCATGGCTCTCCACACATTGGTCTGATAGCCCTCTTTCCCTTCTAACTGTATTGCTTCTTTTAAAAAAAAAAATGTCAACAGCCCCCCTACAATGCTAGGATTCACAGTGATTGTGAATTAGAATGTTCCAGTTCTAGAGAATGTGGCTCTTGTTAGGTGTATGTGGAGACAGTTTCTGTATCATAATTCAGATTTTTGGAAGGGGGTGGCGATGGGAGGCAGAACCCAAAGGTCTCATGTGTGCTAGGCAAGAATTCTGCCACCAAGTCACTTTCAACCAATGACATATTTTGTTTGTATTTTTTTTCTGTGAAATAGCTTAGCTCAAACTTAATCTGCAATATTACGTTCTGCTGTGAACATTGGACACAGATACAGCACATTGGTAACTTCAGTCTGTGATTGCAGAAACTTAAACATTTAAAAGAGGTGACTTATAGGAGACTGATCGGGGCTGGCGAACAAAATTCATCATTTCAGTTGGTGAAGTACTTGCTGTGCAAGCCTGAGGACTTGTGTTTAATCCCCAGAGCCCATATTAAAAACCCAGGTGTGGTGGCGTGTGCTTATAACCCCAGGGCTGGAGAGGCAGAGAGGGATAGATCTCCCGTGTTCCCCCAACAAGCTAGCCTAGTCTACTAGGCTAGCCTCAGGCTAAATAGAGAGCCTGTCTCCATAAAACAAAGTGGATTGCTCCTGAGAGTGATCACCAGGTCTCCACAGATGCATGTGTGCTCACACAAAATAAAGAATAAAGCATGTGAGCTCTAGAATCTGTATAAAGTCTTACAACCCTGATTAAAAGGCCATCACTGAGCTCATTCCTTGAGGTGAGAGCGAAAACAGAGATGCGTTTAGTGGGAGGGAGTTAAAATCAGGAGCGATGGATTTAAATTAAAGAACGTGCAGGCAAGTGTCCAAGATGGAAATAATGACTATTTATAAGACAGGGCTGGGCTTGCCGGGGATGGTGAGAAGGATGATTTCAGTCAGCTGGCTTTGGCAGTTGCTACCTAGGGGCTCTTCTAGCACAGTGTTCAACTCTCTGCCAGTGCCCAGCATCAGTGGCCAGCAGATGGGTTTTTCAGAGTGATATGTACTAATTGAACTGCAACATCCCACCTCTACTCTCTCCAAGTAAACTTCTCGTAGTTGTTTTACTTCCAGATAGGAGAGAGCCCCAAACACAAAAAGGTTAAATAATGTGGCCAACCTCATAAGAAAGCAAGGTATTCTAATTAATTGTCAAGTTGCCGGTGATTGGAATCACCTGGGAGAAAGCTCTCTGGGGAGAGATTTCTGTGGTGTGCTTGTCTTGATTCCATTTGCTGAAGTAAGACGACCTACCCACTGTGGGTGGTGGCAGTCCCTAGCCAGAATCCCGGACTGTATAACTGGAGAAACCTAGCTGAGCATGTGTTCCTTGCTCTTCTTCCTGACTGTAGCTCTGTCTTGATGCACTGTATCTTGTACTGTGAGCCAGAATAAACCCTGTGAGTCAGGGTATTTTGTCACAGCACCTGAAAAGTGACAAAGACAGACTCAACTCCAGATATCTCTCTCTCTCTCTCTCTCTCTCTCTCTCTCTCTCTCTCTCTCTCTCTCTCTGTCTGTCTTTCTCTCTCTCTCTCTCTCTCTCTCTCTCTCTCTCACACACACACACACACACACACAAACCACTTCCTTTTGTACCCACAGAGCCCTGGTAGACTTCATCATATTTTGTGACTGGCTTATTCCATATAGCACACTGTCTTCTGGGTTCACCCATGTCGGCTGGTCACTTTCAGGAAGAATGTGGCAAGCCAGATGAGGGCTGAGAGAGAACGCATCCTTTTTTAATTGTTATTTTTATGTATATGAGTACACTGTAGCTGTCTTCAGACACACCAGAAGAGGGCATCAGATCCCATTACAGATGGTTGTGAGCCACCATGTGGTTGCTGGGAATAGAACTCCGGACCTCTAAAAGAGCAGTCAGTGCTCTTAACCACTGAGCCATCTCTCCAGCCTGAGGGCTGAGAGAGATAAGGGAGGGAGGGAGGGAAGGAGAAGTAAGGAAGTGAGTATTTTCCCAGGATCCAGAGCCTGAGCTAGAGTCAACTGTCCTGTGGAAAGCTGAGTTAGCACATTAGTCCATGTGATGTCCCACTTCCAGTATGTTCCTCCGCGCCCTCTGAGCCCCCACCACTTCCCGACTCTTAGTGGGTTGGGAGTCTGTGGCCATCAGTGAGGCTCAGGTGTCAGTGGCACCAGTGAAACGCTGACATCTCACTGCCCAATGGAAAGGAGATCTGGATATCATCCTCCTTCCTCCAGAGTAAGGGAAACAGAAAACAGCCAGAGGAGATGCCCTGGGAGAACACACGAGTAGCCCAGTAAACCCTGGCACATGCCAAGGAACGCCTGGAGCCACGGGAACCGGAAGGGGTGGGAGGGATCCTCCCCAGACTCCAGAAGCTTCATGGCTTATACCAAAGCTTGAATTTCTGGATCCAGCTTGTGAGAAAGAGAGTTTGTTTACTATTAAGATATCAAGCTCATGGGCATCTCCTCTGGAATCTGTGGGATGCTGACATGTAGGCCTGTTATCTCACAAAAGAAGGTCAAAACCCGTAACACTGACAGCTCCCCTCCCCACATCTATGTGCCCTGCCCCCTTTTTAGGCGCCTCGGTTGTTGACTACTGATTACTCCTCTCTCCTCTCGTCCATCTCTTCTGCTTTTCAACTTTACTATCCAGCCTCTCTTCATCACACCAGGGACTCTCTGAGCCCCCTTACCACCACCACCCTGGGAGCCTCCATTACGAATGCTGGATTTATACTTTGCCCTGCACCGTGTGACAGCAAGAACTGCTCATTTGGAGTAAAAGCTGGGGGGGTGGGGGAATAAGCAAACAGCTCCGCATCATGTCATTACCAAGTCGCAGACACCTTCACCCTGCCCTCCCCCACGTCTGCTTTCTCACGCAGGTCATCATCTCTCCTGATACCCAGTAATTTCAGTCATTTTCTACCTGCATTTCTGTTCATCTCCCGAGAATTCTCATTTACTAATGCAGGGAGGTCGAGGTCGCTTGCTCTTCTCTGAGCCTGGGTGTTACCGAAGACCTTGTCCTGGGAGACGATAGCGTGGTAGGAGCTCTGGCAGCTCATTTGCTACCCTACTCCAGTAGCAGAGAGTAAGCAGAAGAGACAGCCTGGGAGGAAGATCTAATCACTTCCTTCCCCCAGAGCCTGGGTCATTCGTAGCCTTTTCAGGGCAGGGCTCCTGTCACTGAGCCAGCAAAGGGCCTAGTGGGTAAGAATAAGATGCCTCAGGCTCAGGCAGGATGCAAACAAGTTCAAGCACAGCCTGGGCACCCTAGTGGTACCCTGTCTCAAAAGTTAAAAGTTAAAAAGAAGGTGGGGAGTGGGCTGGGGTGGAGGAATATGGCTCAGTAACAAAATGCTTTCGTACCACACGGAAGGTCTGTGATTCATTCCCCAGCATGACAATCAGCGGCAAGAATAAAAATCAACCTGCACTAAAAAGCAGGGGTCCTTGGATAGGAGACCAACAGCCACACAGGCCTCTGCCACACTGTGAACCACCTTCCCTTGTGGTGCGAGACCATGCACAGAAGCCCTCTCAGTATCCCTTAAATTTCCTTCACAAAAGAATTACATATATGATAGTTTAAAAATCAAATAACAGCAAAGGCTCACTTCTGAAACCCCTGCCCTGGCTGTGTGCCCTCTGCCCGGCCTCTCCTCCAGGCAACTGCTTGGCCCTTTTGGAGCTGCTTTCCTGAGCTGTATGTGCTTAAGCAGCAGTTTCATGATTTACCGTCTGAGAGTCAGCTCTTTACTCCGTGTGATGGAGCATGAAGGCTTCACGTTTGTCACACTCCTGGCTCCCTCCTCACAGTGATGACATTTATAAAAAATAAGAACGGGCTCTCGTTTACTGGGCTGATCAGCACTGGCTGCCAGATGTTGGTTCTCTTTGATATGGCTAGTCACCCTTCCATCCCTGATACTTGTCCCTCATTGGACTCCTGGACCCTTCTTCTAGCTTCTCCTCCCCACATCACCCCTCTTTGTATCCTTTATTGCTGGCCCTCTTCCTGTCCATGATAGAAAGAATACTATCAGCTACTTTTCCATCTCTCCTCCACCTTACCTATCTCGTGGTTTTAAGTATCTGCTGGTGATCCCCAGGTTCCTGTCTCCAGCCCTGAGTACTGCCCCACCCCGTGTCCAACTTTCTACTTGATATCTCTACCTAGTGGCTAAAGGAGTATCTTAATTGTACCACATCATTAACTGATCACTCAGCTCCTGATGATCAACCTTGACGACACTGCTGCGTCCCCTCCCATGGTGCTTCTGTCCTTCCATGTATGGTTCCAGTATCGGGAGTCATCTTTGGCTCCCTTTTCTTCCCTTCACCACATCCATCCCATCAAGAAATTCCAGTGGTTTTCCTCTCAACCTGTGCCCACATCTGAGCATTTCCCAGTACCTGGCTGCCACAGTGTCTGTAGGTGGGTCACTGGTTCCATCTGCTCTTCTAATTCAGTTCAGGTCCCATTCAGAGGCTAACAAAAGCCTTCTGAAATGTAAGTCGGATCACCCTTTCTCATCCTGTCCATTGTCCAGGCCAGTCTGACACCTATGTTCAAATGAGTGTCCTACCACAGCCTCCATGAAGCTAGGCCTCCAGGTGTGACTGCAGCATCTCTCTGAATGACCCTGCCTCCACTTGTTTGGACTGCTGCTATAAAGTACCACAGAAGAGCTGGCTTACGGAACAGCTACTTACTGTCGAGTTTCTGGGAGCTGGAAGGCCAAGGTCATCCAAAGTCAAGATCCAGCAGGATTGGTGCTTCTTGGCTCTGGGAGGGAAGGAGCTGTTTGAGGCCCCACTTCCTGCCTCATAAACAGCTACCTTCGTTTATGTCACTTCATAACATCCTCTTCCTATGTGTGTTGTGTCCTGTTCTCCCTTCTTATACAGACACCAATGGTATGTTGCTGTGTCAGTTTTCCCTTGTTGTAAAAAGTACCTGTGGTACCCAGCTTATAAAGTAAGGGTTAGCTGGCTCGGTTTTAACGGTTTGTCTTTAGGCCTTTTAGGTTTCCAGTGTAGGTGCATCATGGTGATGCCAGGGAGCACATGATGGAGCCCAACTGTACCATCATTGTCATCCAGGAAGCCAAAGAGAGAAAATGAAAGGGGCCAGAGTCTCCATATCCCCTCCAAGGGTACTCCCCAGAGGAAACTAACTCCCTCCAAACAGGCCCCACTTCCCTTCAGCCCTGTAAGGCTAAGACCAGCCTTTAGCTACCCTATACGACTCAGATAGAGCACTCCTGGATACATATTGAAAGGAATCTAAGTCAGCATACCACAAAGACATGGACCATGAGGTCTTATTGATCTTCTATTGAACATGTATGTTTATTGATGGTGTACTATTCACAATAGCCAAGATATGAAACCAGACTAATGACCCAACAACAGATGAATGGACAAAGAAAATATGTGCACTACCTGGTTTTGTGTGTCAACTTGACACAAGCTGGAGTTATCATAGAGAAAGGAGTCTCCCTTGAGGAAATGCCTCCATGAGATCCAGCTGTAAGGCATTTTCTCAATTAGTGATCAAGGGTGGAAGGGCCCATTGTGGGTGGTGCCATCCCTGGGCTGGTAGCCCTGGGTTCTATAAGAAAGCAAGCTGAGCAAGCCAGGGGAAGCAAGCCAGTAAGGAACATCTCTCCATGGCCTCTGCATCATCTCCTGCTTCCGGACCTGCTTGAGTTCCAGTCCTGACTTCCTTTGGTGATAAACAGCAATTTGGAAGTGTAAGCTGAATAAACCCTTTCCTCCCCAACTTGCTTCTTGGTCATGATGTTTTGTGCAGGAATAGAAACCCTGACTAAAACAATATAACACTGGATAAAACAATATAACAGTATAACACTGGAGTTATAGTCAGCTGTAAAGAAGAAAATTATGTCATTGCAGGAAAATGGATGGAACAAGAGATCATTGTGTTAAGGGAAATAAACCATACTAAAAAAGACAAATATCGAATGTTATCTCCCAGTTCCAGTTTAAATGAATCTCCATTTAAAAAGACATGAAAGTAGAGGGAGGTTATTTGAAGAGAATAAGGGTACCAACAGAAGAGGGAAAAAGAGAGTTGGTCATCAGGGTTGAATATGATCAAAGTATATTATGTGTATGTGCAAATGTTACAATAAACCCACTGGTTTATACAAGTACCATACATTAATTTAAAAATATACCACAACATGGCAGAAGAAGTGGGCTCAGTCTAAAGTACCTCCCAGAAAAACATCAGGGACCAAGTTGGATCCCCAAAACCCACGGGGAAAAAAGCCAGATGTGGTAGCACACACTTAGATCCCAACACTGGGAAAGCAAAGACAGGCAGATGGCCGGGCTTGCTGTTACTCTAACCTATCCTCTTCAGTGAGCTCCAGCCCAGTGAAAGACCCGGTCTCAAAGGACAAGGTGAAGGGGCTGGAGAGATAGCCCAGTAGTCAAGAACACCGACTGCTCTTCCTTCAGGTCCCAGCACCGTGTCTGGTAGTTTACGACCTCCTGTAACTCCAGCTCCAGGAGACCTGGTTCTCTCTGGATGTGTTTGCTACCTGGAGTCATACATGAAGAACAAATGTGAACGACTTTCTGACCAAAGTTCAGTATCTTTGCCTATTTGAGCAAATGTGGAAAAACAGTCAGACATGACAAGGTGCAGAGAAGAATCAAGAATTAAGGAGGGCTATCAGTTGTAGTGGTGCAGGCCTTTAATCCCAGTCCTAGGGAGACAGAGGCAGGTAGATCTCTGATCTCTGTGAGTGTAGGAGCCCAGCATGATCTACAAAGTGAGTGACAGGCCAGCCAGAGCTGCATGATGAGACCCTGTCTCAAAGGAACAAACAAAACAGAAAGGAGCTAAGGAAGTGGAAATTAGATCCAGAAGGGGATGCTTCTGTGGAGCTTGCTAGAGTTGAGGGTGAGAAGGCTGGAGTGGGTTCCCTCCTCTTATAGGCATGGGAACTATGGAAGACCTTTGTTCATCTCTGCCCAGCACTTGTTGAGGCATGCATCTCTCCCCCGCTCTGGAGCATTCTTGTGGAAGACCAGTTCTGCCTTTATGGGGTGGGGATCTGCATCAGGCCTAAGCGCCTTGGGGATGGTCCAAGATGTCCTTAGCACTTCAAACAACAGTACAGTCCAAGAACACTGATCCAGGACTAGAGACGGAATCATGGTGGACTTGTGCAAGATAAAGTTTAGGAACTGATTTACGACATCGAAGTCTACTTAGGTTTTTTTGGTTTTTTGTTTTGTTGTGTTGTGTTTTTTACATATTTGGATTCCTGAGACAGGTGTCTTACTAAGTACTCTAGGCTGACTTCAGGGTTAGAATATCCTCCAACCTCGGCCTCCCAAGTGCTAGGATTATAGGTATGTGTTACCATGCCTAGCTAAACAATGTGTGTGTGTGTGTGTGTGTGTGTGTATTTGTGCACACGTGTGTGTTTGGAAGGTGGGTGATGCTTAGAATGAAGCCCAAGGCTCATACCTGCTAGGCAAGCGCTCTTCCACTGAGCTACACCCCCAGCCATGCTGAGGTAACATGAGGGAAGAAACTTTCTAAAAATGGAGCCGACCCAAAGTTACAGAAGCAAGGCTTTGATTCTGCTGGCCTGTTCCCCTAGATCAAACTGTGTCCAAGACACTGCCCCTGTTCAGCCACTCGGAAACCCAGGAATTCCTCCTTAGCAAGATGAGCTTCCTCTTACTTGCAGTAACAAAGATTACACTTGAAGCTCAAAAAGTCTAAAGTGCAAAAGCTGTGCAGAATACAGCTGCTTCTCTGTTCCGTTATTTGTTTATTAAACTGTCCTAAAGAGTTAAATTCCTGCCGGGCAGTAGTGGCTCACGCCTTTAATCCCAGCACTTGGGAGGCAGAGGCAGGT
>JADRCD010165414.1:0-16600 GCA_019843815.1 Montemys delectorum | reverse complement strand
GGTGTGCTACTGTATGATAATATTTTATTGGACATCCTCTTACATTTTCCTAAGTGAAGTCTAGAGCAAACATTTGGAAATTCATACATAATTTTTCATGTCTAGATTACTTCTTATTCCAAAAGACACATATTTCCTGTGTTACTTTACATTTTTATTTAATTTTTAAAAACTGTCTTAAAGGCCTGCAGCAGATCCTTTGCTACGGGACTCTATACCAAAATAGCACCAGGAGAGAGCTAGCCTCCAAAGAGTGCAGACAAGCCTTTGAGCACAGGTGGAACTACCACTGCTGCTCAGAGGAACCAGCCCAGAACCCTTAGGTCACAGGAACCAAGCAGCTGCCTGAAACAGGAGTCTTCTGGTTTCTGTCTGCATCCAGAGCTGATCCTGTGCCACAGAGTTACATATACAAATACCACCAGGAGAGAGCTGGCCTCCCAGGAGTGCCTAGACACCTGAAAGTACAGGTAAGACCACCACATCTCTTCAAATTCCTGGCCCAAGAGGGACATTCACAGAGCCATCAGAACAAAGGAACCAAGGAACCCCAGGGGACAAGATTCTTCTGGTCTCTGTCTGCACCCCAGAGATGACCTTGTACCACAGCTCTCCATACCTAAATTCCTCCTGGAGAGAACTGGTCTCCCAGGAGTACTGATATACAGGCTTGTATGATAGACAAGCCACAGTCAGAGACAGCATGACCAGCTAACACCAGAGATAATCAGATGGTGAAAGGCAAACACAAGAATATAAGCAACAGAAACCAAGGCTACTTAGCATCATCAGAACCCAGTTCTCCCACCACAGCAAGCCCTGGTTACCCCAACCACCAGAAAAGCAAGATTCTAATTTAAAAATCACATCTCATGATGATTATAAAGGACATTCAAAAAGGACATAAATAACTCTCTTAAAGAAATACAAGAGAACATAGGTAAACAGGTAGAAGACCTTAAAGAGGAAACACAAAAAAATCCCTTAAAGAATTACAGGAAAACACAATCAAACAGGTGAAGGAATTGAACAAAACCATCCAGGATCTAAAACTGGAAATAGAAACAATAAAGAAATCAGAAAGGGAAATGACACTGGAGATAGAAAACCTAGGAAAGAGAGCAGGAGTCATAGATGCAAGTATCACCAACAGAATACAAGAGATAGAAGAGAGAATTTCAGGTGCAGAAGATACCATAGAAAACATTGAAACAATAGTCAAAGAAAATGCAGAAAGCAAAAAGCTCCTAACCCAAAACATCCAGGAAATCCAGGATACAATGAGAGGATGAAACCTAAGGATAATATGTATAAAAGAGTATGTTGTTTCCTCAGAAAATTGGGCATAGTACTACCTAAGGACCCAGCTATATCACTCCTGGGCATATACCAGAAGATGCTCCAACATCTAATAAGGACACATACTCCACTATGTTCATAGCAGCCATATTTATAATAGCCAGAAGCGGGAAATGACCCAGATGTTCCTCAACAGAGGAATGGATACAGAAAATGTGTTACATTTTCATAGTGGAATACTACTCAGCTAATAAAACAATGAATTCATGAAATTCATAGGCACATGGATGGAACTAGAAAATATCATCCTGATTTAGGTAACCCAGTCACAAAAGAACACACATGGTATGCACTCACTGATAAGTGGATACTAGCCCAAAAGCCCATAATACCCAAGATATAATTCACAGACCACATGAAGCTCAAGAAGAAGGAAGACCAAAGTGTGGATGCTTTGGTTCTTCTTAGAAGAGGGAACAAAAATCTCACAGGAGCATATATAGAGACAAAGTGTGGATCAGAAAACTGAAGGAAATACCATCCAGAGACTTCCCCACCTGGGGATCCATTCCATATACAGTCACCAAACACAGACACTCTTGTGGATGTCAAGAAGTGCATGGTGACAGGAGTTTGATATAGCTGTCTCCTGAGAGACTCTGCCAGAGCCTGACATATACAGAGGTGGATACTTGCAGCTAATCATTGAACTGATCCATTAAACTGATCATGGGCTCCTCAATGAGGGAGTTAGAGAAAGGACCTAAGGAGCCGAAAAGTTTGTAGCCCCATAGGAGAAAGAACAATAGGAGCCAAACAGAACCCCTAGAACTCCCAGGGACTAACCCACCAACCAAAGAGTATACCCATGGCGCCAGCCACATATGTAGCAGAGGATGGTCTTGTTGGACATCAATGGAAGGAGAGGCCCTTAATCCTGTGAAGGCTCAATGCCCCAGTGTAGAGGAATGCCAGGACAGAGAAGTAGGAGTGAGTGGATTGGTGAGCAGTGCTGTGGGATAGTATAACAGGGCTTCAAAGGGGAAACCAAGAAAGGGTATAATATTTGAATGTAAATAAAGAAAAATAAAAACAAAATTTAAAAATTTACAAAGCAATAAAATGACTCCTAATAACATTCTGTTATATTCATAGATGAGTGCCTTGCTCAGCCATCATCAGAGCAGCTTCCATCTACAGTAGACAAGAACAAATACAGAGACTCATAGACATATAATGCAGAGAATAAGAGACCTTGAAACCTTCTGCCTTAAACTTGTGTTCCCATTGAATATCTCCACTTAGGAATGAGGGCATTTTGTGAAAGGAAAGGTTGTATAAAGAAAAATTTTAAGATCCAGAGGGCAGAGAGGATGCTAAGGAAACAAGACCCTCTAAATTAACTGGATCAGCACATATATGAACTTACAGAGACTGAGGTAGCATGCACGGAGCCTGCACAGATCTACACCAAATGGTATCCTAGAATTGAGAGGAAAAATGGATACATGCCTCATCCAAAAGCATTCTCCAATTAATAACCACCTGCAAATGACAACTTACTTTTCTTCAAGGAAATTTCACTGGGGGAAATAAACTACTCTTAAGGGTAGGTTGCCTTTCCAGTAGTAAATGAGCAACAGAAAATAAACTCAATGACATCTTTGGAGGATCCTTTTCTAAAATGTCATGGCATGGCTTTTTTTAAATTTAATTTTTTATTTTTAATATATTTATTTCTCTCTTTTCCTCCTCTTTCATCCTCCATCTCTCTCTCTCTCTCTCTCTCTCTCTCTCTTTTTTTGGTTTTTTGAGACAGGGTTTCTCTGTGTAGACTTGGCTGTCCTGGAACTCACTCTGGAGACCAGGCTGGCCTCGAACTCAGAAATCCACCTGCCTCTGCCTCCCAAGTGCTGGGATTAAAGGCGTGCGCCACCACCGCCTGGCTCCTCCATCTCTTTCTGTACCTTAATGTCTGTTTTATATATTTTATGGCTCCCTGTTTTTATAAATTCCTGATTGTGTAAATGAGTGGGTGCCTTTGCCTATATCTGTTTCTTGTTTCTTTTCTTAGATTCTTTTCATTATGCTTGTTTTTTCCTAGTATAATGTGGTAGTTTTATTTTATCTTATTTTATTTTGTTATTTGAAGTGGAAATTTCTGGCTGTGGCATGTGATGCAGACTCATGTGACATTGTGCAGAAGCAGACTCACATGATATTTTGCTGAGGAAATATCCATGAGAGGACATGTGATGTTTGGAGATAGTATCAATACTACTGAGCGGACAGTGTCTGCTTAGCTAACTCTGCAACACTTCATTGGTCTTGCCTTGCATGTTCACTGATCTTCACTTCATTGAGAGAGGCACAGCAGAGAATGCCTGACATTCCAGCTGGTCCAGGCTGTGGAGAGCCTTTGTAGGTCACTAGACAGGAATCTGACACTGGCCAAGGACAAGGAAATGGGTTTTAGGCAGGAATCTGACATTAGGGCATGATAAGGAAGTAAGTTCAGGCAAGAATCCGATTTTAGGGTGTAACAAAGAAGTAGCCTTCAGGCATGAATATAACTTTGGGCTAGGACAGGGAAGTAGGCTCAGATATCTTGGTTGTCCTGATAAACCCTTAGAAACAGTGGTCCTGGGAGTGATCAAGGGACTTTGTTTAATGTCTTGCTTGTTCCTTGACTATTTGTGTTTATTGTCTTGCTTGTTCATCATTGTACTACTCATCCTTAATACTTTCACATAATTAAAATGTTATGAAAGACTTGCAGAGACAAAGTTTGGAGCAGAGACTGAACGAAGGACAATCCAGAGACTGCTCCACCTGAGAATCCTTCCCATATTCAATCAACAAACCCAGATACTACTGTGGATGCCAGCAAGTGCTGGCTGACAGGAGCCTGATATAGCTGTCTCCTGAAAGGCTCTGATAGTGCCAGACTAATACAGAAGTGGAAGTTCACAGCCATTCATTGGACTGAGCACAGAGTCCCCAATAAAGGGACTAGAGAAAGGATGGTTTGCAGCCACTAAGGAGGAACAACAGTATGAACTAACCAGTATCCTCAGAGCTCCCAGGGACAAAACCACCAAACCAAAGAGTACACATGCTGGGACTCATAGCTCTAGCTGCATATGTATGAGAGGATGGCCAAGTCAGTCATGAATGGGAGGAGAGGCCCTTGGTCCTGTGAAGGTTCTATGCCCCAGTGTAGGGGAATGCCAGGGCTAGGAAGTGGGAGAAGGTAGGTTGTTGAACAGGGGAAATGGGGAGGAAACAGGAAGGTTTTTTCATAGGGAAACCAAGAAAGGAGATGTCATATGAAATGTAAATAAAGAAAATATCTAATAAAATAAATAAAATAAAATAAATTGGTATAAAAGCAGATTGGGAAAAAATAAATCTGCCTTAGCCTCAAAGCTGACTGTGGTCATGCTACAATGTTATCTAATTGTCTTTTTTCTTTTTAATCTTCACTCCTGCATTGGAGAACCTGTTGAATGACTGATTGTCTTGGTCAACTGACCACTCCCACTACTCCTGCAGATCCAGTGAAGACCTAGTGGTTTCTGCTGCATCCTGCTACCTGTGGTACTTTTGAACTAGATGGTTGGTATACTGACACTATTGAACTAGACGACTAGTATCCTGTCAATGGAGATTGGAATCTCCCCAAAGAACTACTTCTAAATAGGTCCACATCCCCTTGTCGTATTTTGCTTTCTGTCCTACCTTTGGATAGTGGTGGGCTAGAATCAGGGGATCAAAGCACTTGAGAACCCTTATTAAAGTAGGCTTTTGAAAAGACTAAGCCTACAATCATTATTGCTTATAATTCTCTTTCTTTTCCAATGAGAGTTATAAAATGGGCCAATTTAGATATGAGGGATGGAGGGATGGTTGAGAGGAAATTTGAGGAACATAGGGAGAAGAAATCATAACCAGTATATATTATGTAAGAAAAATCTATTATAAGTAAAAGGGGGAAAGGAGTATAATTTAGAATGTTGTTTGGAAATTATACTGGCATGTAGCAGAGAGAGTAACTCCACTAGAGTCCTCAACAGCACTTAGTTCTGGCTATGTTTATAGTACTAGGCATGAATTGCCTCCTCTTGAACTGGCTGTTTCTATAACCATGTAGGTTGCACTTATATCAGTTATAAGGAAACAAGAAATAACCCTACTTTACTTTTTCTTATCCAAGAAAGAAGAAAAATTTAAATAATATGTCAATAATGATGGTCAGAAATGCAGACATGAACACACACACTCAGGGACACAAATACATACATGAGTATTTGTGTGTGTGTGTGTGTATGTGTGTGTGTGTGTGTGTGTGTGTTCATTTTGGGAAACAATTTTATACTGTCCTTTACAATTCTATGAACATCAGAAATATAATTTAGAATTTCCTCCCTTATGATTATACTAAAAAAAAAATGTTTGAATGTGCTTTAAGAGACTTATAAATAAATGTAGATTGTTCCTTGTAATAAACACTTTAAACAACAAAATGTCTATTAATTGGATTTTTTCTTTGTTTCAGCAGACAATTACTTAGAAAAAGCCTGGTAATGAGACATGGAGAAAAGATATTGCATATTCCCATTTGCATACAATTCTACTAACTCTGTACTTGATGATATCCAAGAAGGAAGTGGTTACCTAGTCAGGCTTTTCCTTTTTCAGGCAATTAATAGGCTCTCACTAGCACACCATGGGCCTGCTGATAAGTTTATCAGTTATTGGTGAGTAATCTTGGTATCATGGGGCAGTCAGATTCATGCCTAGACGCTTCACCAGCAGTGGTGCAGAGAATTGCCCATGCTGCAGCAGTGAAGAGATGGAAATTCAGTACCTAATTGCTTGTTCCGGCTGTGGAGGGGCTGGAACACCTGAGGATATTGCAGAAATCCCTTGGGAAGCAGTTCCATAAAGATAGAACTCTGCTCATTCTAGAAGCAGGTGAAAATAGCCAGACAAGAAACTGGCCAGGTGGTGGTGGCACACCACACCTTTAATCCCAGCACTTGGGAAGAAGAGACAGACAGATTTCTGAGTTATACAAATGGCATGAGTGATAAAGAGATCGAAATTGAAAGACAAAGCAAAGGCTGATTTAAGTTGCCCTGCTGAAAAGCTGTTTTTACAAAGGGGTCAGAAGCTTAAGTTCTAAATTCTTTGATTGATCTAAATTTATAAGATTTGTGTAGCTGTTTCATTTGGTTTCTAATTAGTCTTAAAGGTATACATATGTTCTGTATAAGTTATTGGGTATGATAAAAAGTTGTAACATCAGTAACTGAAAGCTAGTTCAAAACTGGTAACTCAGGACATGTGGCATTAAAGGTACACAGGTGGCATATATCAGCCAAGATGGCCGAAATTTCGGCAGATGGACTCCAGCTAGAGTTAAACAACTGCTTAGCAGAGAGGAGAGAGAGAGAGAGAGAGAGAGAGAGAGAGAGAGAGAGAGAGAGAGGAAGAAGAAGAGAGAGAGAGAGGAAGAAGAAGAGAGAGAGAGAAAAAGGAGAGGAGGAAAGCAAGAGAGGGGAACAAAGAGCAAGAGAGTGCAAGAGTAAGAGAGAGAGTGAGAGAGGGAAGAGCAAGAGAACAAGAGTAAGAGCAAGAGGGGAGAAAAGTAAGAGGAAGAGTAGGGAAGTAAGAGAGAAAGTAAGAGTAAGAGAACAAGAGGAGAAGAGTGAGAGAAAGAGTAAGAGAGTGAGGGAGCAAGAGAAAATTTTCATATGCTCCTAGTCTGAGAACCTCTGGACTTAAAGTCGAAATTGATGCCTCAAAGTCACCTCTGATCTGAAAGGAAATGAATAAGAATTGGCAGAAGCACAGAGTACACTGAAAGGCCGAGAGGGGAAGCCCTAAACTTACTCAAAAGGCACTGGTTTTCCTTGGGATGCCTCGAAGTCAACTCTGACCCAATTGGGAATGAGGAAGAATGGGCAGAGCACAGCAAAGCAGCCAGGGAGGCCGAAACTTACATCCTTCAAGGCCAAAGAGCCAAGGGTGAAGGTAGAGGTCTCCAAGCCTAATGAGGTAGTGGCTGGCAAAAAGACTAGTGAGATGAGCTGATAAATCATTTAATGAATTATTAAATATCCCACCAAAAAATAATATCACCTGGTACTTTAGGAAGAGAATGGTAAAGGCACTGTGCCACGTAGCTTATCAGTTAACACCATGATTTTACTTTCCAGAGTCCTGGTGTGCTCTGAGAAGTTATCTCAGAATGATCCAAGCTTGCTAACTACAATTCAAAAGCAGGGAGACACTTTAAAAACTTTGTAACATGAATGTAATATTTTTAGTATTGATTTAAAAGGGTATAGATTGTTTAAAACTGGGTTTCACTTTCTAAAAGTTATGGTTATAGCCTAATACATAAGAAATTAAGAAAATATAGTTAGAATTGACAGTGTTCCATTGGCTGCAGTTTGCAGTCTGATCGCAAGCTTAAGAATCTTAACTCACCTTTATTTTGTAATTAAGATGGTTACAAGAGTAGTAAAAGTGAAAAAAGCAGCTGTGACCAGTATGGGCCTGCTGCCATCTTTAAAAATGAGCTTAATTAGATAGAGTGGTAAACACAAAATTTAGGATTGGAAAGGAGATCTCAGTGAAAATTTATTTGGTATCAAACAAGTTCTTGATAAATTGTTTCAGAGGAGTTTGTGCTACTAAAAACCGTTCAGAGACACTCAAGTGGAGTTTCTTTTCATTACAAGCAATGCTTTTACAGCACCAAGTTTATTAAAAAATGTTTTAAGTATAAATCAGCTTGAAAAAGAAACAGGGATAAACAGCAGAATTCCCCTGAGAATTCTAACTATCTGTATGACAAGAACTTCAAGTCTCTGAAGAAAGAATATCTCAGAGGATGGATAGATCTCCCATGCTCATGGATTGGCAAGATTAATATAATAACAATGACCATCTTGCTGAAAGCAATCTATAGATTCAATGCAATCCCCATCAAAATTCCAACTCAGTTCTTCACAGACTTAGCAAAAACAATTTGCAAATTCATCTGGAATAACAAAAAACCTAGGATATTGAAAACTATTCTCGTAATAAAAGAACTTCTGATGGAATCACCATCCCTGACCTTAAGCTGTACTACAGAGCAATTGTGATAAAAAAAAAACAAAAAACAAAAACAAAAACAAAAACAAAAACCACTGCATGGTATTGGTACAGTGACAGGCAGGTAGATCAGTGGAATAGAATTGAAGACCCGGAAATGAACCCACATACCTATGGTCACTTGATCTTTGATGAAGGAGCTAAAATCATCCAGTAGAAAAGAGACAGTATTTTCAACAAATGGTACTGGCTGAACTGGCAGTTAGCGTGTAGAAGAATGCAAATTGTCCCATTCCTATATCCTTGTACAAAGCTCAAGTCAAAGTGGTTCAAGGACCTCCACATAAAACCAGATATACTGAAACCAATAGAAAAGAAAGTGGGCAAGAGCCTTGAGCACATAAGCAGGGAAAAATTCCCTGAACAGAACACCAATAGCTTGTGCTCTAAGATCAAGAATCGATAAATGGGACTTCATAAAATTGCAAAGCTTCTGTAAGACAAAGGACACTGTCAATAGCACAAAACGAGAACCAACAGATTGGGAAAAGGTCTTTACCAATCCTACATAAGATATAGGGCTAATAAGTAAGATATACAAAGAACTCAAGAAGGTAGACTCCAGAGAAACAAATAACCCTATTAAAAATGATGTACAGAGATAAACAAAGAATTCTCAACTCAGGAATACCCAATGGCTGAGAAGCACCTAAAGAAATGTTCAACATCCTTAGTCATCAGAGAAATACAAATCAAAACAACCCTGAAATTCCATCTCACACCAGTCAGAATGTCTAAGATCAAAAACTCAGGTGACAATAGATGCTAGTGAGGTTGTGGAGAAAGAACAACACTCCTTCATTGCTGGTGAGATTGCAAGCTGGTATAACCACTCTGGAAATCAGTTTGGTGGTTTGTCAGGAAACTGGACATAGTACTACCTGAGCACCCAGCTATACCACTCCTGGGCATATACACAGAAAATGCTCCAACATGTAATAAAGATACATGCTCCACTATGTTCATGGCAGTCTTATTTATAATAGCAAGAAGCTGGAAAGAACCCAAATGTCCCTCAACAGAGGAATGGAAATAGAAAACATCGTACATCAACACAATGGAGTACTACTCAGCTATGAAAAACTATGAATTTATGAAATTCTTAGGGAAATGGATATATCTGGAGAATATCATCTTGAGTGAGATAACCCAATCACAAAAGAATACACATGGTATACACTCACTGATACATGGATACTATTAGCCCAGAAGCTTGGAATGCCCAAGATACAATCCACAAACCACAAGAAACTCAAGAAGAAGGAAGACCACACTGTGGATACTTTGATTCTTCTTAGAAGGGGGAACAAAATATCCATGGAAGGAGCTACAGAGACAAAGTGTGGAGCAGAGACTGAAGGAAGGACATTCCAGAGAATGCTCCACCTGAGAATCCTCCCATATTCAATCACCAAACACAGACACTATTGTTGATGCCAGCAAGTGCTGGCTGACAGGAGCCTGATATAGCTGTCTCCAGAGAGGCTCTGATAGTACCCAGCTAATACAGAAGTGGAGGCTCACAGCCATTCATTGGACTGAACACAGGGTCCCCAATAAACTAGAGGAAAGGGTGGTTTGCAGCCACTTAGGAGGAACAACAGTATGAACTAACTAGTACCCTCAGAGCTTCCAGGGAATAACCCACCAACCAAAGAGTACACACGGTGGGACCCATGTCTCCAGCTGCATATGTAGCAGAGGATATCCTAGTCAGTCATCAATGGGAGGAGAGGCCCTTGGTTCTGTGAAGGTTCTATGCCCCAGTATAGGAGAATGCCAGGGCCAGGAAGCAGGGAGGGTAGGTTGGTGAGCAGGGGGAAGGGGTGGGAACAGGGGCTTTTTTTGGAGGGTAAACCAAAAAAGGGGATGTCATTTGAAATGTAACTAAAGAAAATATCTAATAAAAAATGGAAAAAAAATTATAGTGAATGTGTTCCACCCTTGACTGTGGACCTTTCACAGAAGTACATCTATGTTCAAACCGGGTGCAATAAATATATGTAGCCTGTTTCACATCAATTACACAGCAATAATATATCTGAACTTTTTTTTTCTAGAGGGGAAACTGGGAAAGGAGATATCATTGGAAATGTAAATAAAGAAAACATCTAATAAAATAAAAGAGTGGCAGCCAAAAAACAAACAAACAAACAAACAAACAAACTTGTTCTTCATATGTGTAAGTTGTGATTTTTCCTCTGGAAAGATATTTTAGAAGATTTCCCATTGAAATCACATTTTACAGGATAAAATGATATCGATGAAAAGCATTGCAACCTCACCACATTTAAATCCCCATTTTATATATTTATTGATTGATTTTTTGTGTTTTTTTTATTGAAAATATATTCGTCTCTCATACAATACATTCTGACCACAGTTTTTCTTCCCTGTACCCCTCCCAGCACCTCCCTTGCCCATTCCCCTCTCCCCCAGCTCTATTCCTCCTCTGTTTCGCTTCAGAAAAAAGCAGGCCTCCAAGAGAATACAATGAACTATGCTTTACATTTTGGAAGTGGGGAAGCTAAATGCTCCTTCTAGCTATCTATCACTATAATCATCCAGTTAACCCCAGGACTTATTCCATGCACTTTAGATTTCTTGATTCTCTTATTTTTGCAATTGCCTCCTACAGTGATGAACTGTCTAGGAAGGGATCTTCAAGGAGAGCTTTGGCTACCATCCGTTCATCAAGGACCAATGATGAAAATGTCCTCCCATGCGTTTTGTAAAATGTCAACTTGGAATATGCTTTAGCATCCGTAGTTCCCCTTCCATTGCAGTTATTCAAATAGCTGGTAGGATTAACATGTTTTCAGACAATTGCCCCAAATATTACTTTCTTATATAGTTTTGTAGCATAATTTCCAATGTTGCCAACCCAATAATCTTTGTTTTTGAAAATATCTCAATAAATTTTTTGCATGACTTATATTCTGAAATGGTTTTCTAAATTAATAGGAGATGGGAAAGCCTACTTCTGTCCAGCGTTAGTAATTTTAATTTAAATTTTCATGTTTAGCCTGACTTTTGTTAACTCATCAGATGATGTCTGTAGCAAACCCTGCTGTCTCCATCTGTAGAATTCTTTTCCTCTCTGTCTCCTGTATATAGGTTGGATGTTGATGTTTCCAAGCTCTGGATATGAATGTTGATTCAATCCCAGTGTGGAGTATTCCCAGAGGATGAAATTTGACTGGAGTAGGAAACACTTACTATTTTTTTACCTTTCTGTTTATAAAAGTAAGTATTTGAAGCACTTTCCTGAAGACAAAACAAATGTCCAGAATAACACAGAGAAAGTATGGAAATTGTAGCATAGCTCCTGACCTTAGCTCAAGTCATCATGACTCCATGATGGAAGTACTATTTAGGCTGTAAAACTCAGCATGTAGACAGGACTACCAAGTAAAATAAAAAAAAAAAAAAAAGACTTAATCAATCTAAGAAAGTCTTTACATGCACTACCCATGCTTTTTGGCTTCTGTAGCTCTCCTTCTTGATAACTGCTTTTTGGTAAATAAATTGTAGAAACACAGAATATGGGTTTTGTGCTTAAAATCTCACCCTAAGAAAGGCCGGGTCCTACAATGGAATCCTAAACAGCCAGTGTAGTTGACAGATGGCAAAAAGAAGACTTTTGTCTTAAACCTGTGCCCAAGCAGTCTTCTCTGATTGATACCAACAAGAGAAATCACCTGATCCTTTGAAGACACTGCAATGCCAATTAGCCCTGGAATTTTCTTCCTCTCATACCCAACCATGCATGAGAATAAATATTGTCTACATTTAAATAATTTCTTCTTGTACTTGTGTCAAAATTATGTGATCATTCTCTAGATAACCAGTTACTGGTTAATGGCTCATCCATTATCCATGTGTTCTCTCATTCTTTTATCAAGCATAAGCAGTACACTCTCTGTCTTTACCTTGGACTCATGGGTAAATAAACTGAGAGCTTTATAGACTGCTATAACAAATGCAATTTTCATTGATTGCTGTTGTACTCAAATGTTTTGTTCATTCATTTAAAAATTTTATGTTAAGTTTAAATTGATAATATAGTACAGTGTGTCCTTTATATGAGAATGAAATATTTGATGTTCTGTGTTTTCATCTCATGCTGAGTCTTCTCTTTTACAAAGTCATTTGACATCCCTGTATATTTGTGTTACAACCTATAATTAGATGGATTATATATAATAGACTTGTTCTTGAACTTTGGGTCAATGATTCCTTTAATAATTAATAATGCCATGCAGACCTTCTCCAGAATAAAAATTAATTATAATTTTAGAATATTCATGTATCACTTCATGACAATTATGGCTCAATAAATTCATTTATTCATGATATAATTAGTGATTTAGTGTCCATAACCAATGGCTATACTAAGTCCAGGGACAAAGAAGAAAAAAAATCATTATTGCTGCTATGAAACTTTCCCAAAAAGAGCAGTGGCCACAGGCAAAGCTTGATCATGGAAGAACAATGGTGTTATGTTGTAGTGCAGTACTCCTTAGGGAGAGGTCATGGTGTGGTGGTATGAATTAAAATGATCCCTTTACACTCATAGAGAGTGGCATGATTGAAGGTCTGGTCTTGTTAGATGAACTGTTTAACTGGGGGTGGGCTTTGAGGTTTTAGAACCCAGTGTCATTCTCTCTATTTGTATCCTGCCAATCCAGATGCAGAACTCTCAGTGACTTGTCCAGCATGCTGCTGTGTTTAGCAATGTTATGATAATGGAACAGACCTCTAAATTTTAGTTCAGCCCAATTAAATGATTTTTAAAATTTTTATAAATACTGTATAAGAATTTCCATGGTCATGAAATCTGTTCACAGCAAAAAAAACACTAAGACAGGTGGTTAGGAAGTTTCGTGGTAAAGCTTTTAATAAATAAAGATAACTAAGCAGACCAAAGAAATAGAAATGAGGATGAGAAATATGGCAAAGGGGCTGTAGACTGCAATAAATATTAATATAAGTTAATATTATTAAGTCAGGACAAAAGGTAAAAGCAAGTTTAGGGGATTGAGCATTATATCTACAGCACTGAAGCTATTTCATAGTCTCAGGAAGAGATGAAACAAACAGGATCCAGTTTGTGCTCTAAAATGGTGACTTCTGCTATGGATATAGAATTATTGAGAAAAGACCAAAGAGAGGATCTGTGACAGAAATTTAGGTGGCATGGCCTGATAGAAAAGAAGTAGTGATGCATGGGGGAACTCTGAGATTCCCTGTTCTTTTGTGGAAATGTCTATGTGTAACTTCTATCCTGCAGTGTAGAATCCATAAATAACATGTTTCCTCATTAGGTACTTCATCAGGTAACTAAAGATAACTACCTCAAAGGGGTTTCAATTTATTTTATAAGAATAAATGTGGCAAAAAAAGAATAAATATGGCATGCTTGCAAAATACACATAGCCTGGTTTAAAGTTATTTGTGAGTATAAAATATTTATTGTTTTGACTATTGCTTATGTTTTTTTTATTTATCCCCCGATTCTACCTTAACTTTCCCTACTTGTGAGTTTTTCAAGAAATATATTGTGAAGTTGTGGGGTCTTTCCTATAGTCTGGCACTTGGAACTTACCTATAATCTTAACATTTGAAAGGAAGAGGCAAGAGAATCAGAAGTTCAAGAGAGAATACATCCCAATTCCAGCAGAACTCTAGCTGCTCAGGTAGAGGGCACACCAGACAGAAGGACGGGTGAATAGCCTGTGGTGGTTTGAATATACTTGGCCCATAGGGAGTGGTACAGTTAGGAGGTGTGGCCTTGTTAGTGGAAGTGTGTTGAGGTAGGTTTTAGAAGTCTCCTCATATGCTCAACTACTTATATGCTAATTGTAGAAGAGAGCTTCCTTCCTGGCTGCCTGAGGATTCTAGTCTCTCTTGGGTGCCTTCAAATCAAGATGTAGAACTCTCAGCTCCTTCTCCAGCATCATATCTGCCTGTATGTTGCCATGCTTCCTGCTATGACAATACTGGACTAAATCTCTGAAACTCTTAGCCAGTCCCAATTAAATGTATGCATTTTTAAGAGTTCTCTTAGTCATGGTATCTCTTTATAGCAATGGAAAACCTAAGACAGAGCCCCTGCCAGCTGAACTGGCACACTCCCTAGACCTGGTTCCCATAGACCTATTTCAATCTTTCCCCCTATATTTTACCCTTCCCCTCATAGCCATACTCCTGCTGCTGATTCCAGCAGGCTGCTGCTGCTCAGGCACAGGCCCTACCAGTCAGAAGAACAGACGCCCCTGCTTCAACAAAGCCAATCTAGTTGCTGGAAGTCAAGCTCCCAAACTGGTCAGATTCCTTAGTGGATCAGAGGTCAAACAAGCCACCAGAAATCCAGACCACAATGAACAGAAGACCAAAAAGGGAATAGAAAACAAGGAACAAAGCACCCACCCCACAAAGACAAACTGAGAAATCAGCATCTAAACCTATAACCATCCCAAACCTAGATGCCTAAACACGGGTATAAGAACATAATCAATAATAGTCAGGGCAATATGGCAGAGCCCAGCTATGCTATGACAGAAAGACCTGAATATTTCAATCTTTTTAATCTTTTTTTTTAAAGATTTATTTATTATTATAAATTAGTACACAGAAGAGGGTGTCAGATTTCATTATGGGTGGTTGTGAGCCACCATGTGGTTGCTGGGATTTGAACTCACGACCTTCAGAAGAGCAATCTGTGCTCTTACCCGCTGAGCCATCTCACCACCTCCTTTTTTAATCTTTTTGTTGTTTGTTTGTTTGTTTATTATTATTATTTGCTTATTTATTTTTCTTTTTATTCCCCTCCTGGTCTACCCTCCAACTGTTCCATATCCTATACCTCCTCCCCACCCCTCTGTCTCCATAAGGATGTCCCTACCCTACTCCTAACCCACCAGACCTCTAAATCCCTGGGCCTCCAGCTTCTTGAGGGTTAGGTGTACCTTCTCTGATTAAACCAGGACCCGGCGGTCCTCTGCTGGCTATGTGTTGGGGGCCTCATATTTGCTGGTATATGCTGCCTGGTTGGTGATCCAATGGCTAAGAGATCTCAGGGTTGAGAATGCTGGTCCTCCTACAGGGTCGTCCTCCTCCTCAGCTTCTTCCAGGTTTCCCCTAATTCAATCACAGGGGTCAGCAGCTTCTGTCTATTGGTTAGGTGCAAAAAAACAACTTTATGAAGATAATAGACATCCTTAAAGAGGAAATTTCTTAAAATCCCTTAAAGAAATTCAAGGAAAGAAAAACAAAAAATTGGAGGAAATCAATAAATCCCTTAAAGAGTTCAAAGAAAGACAAGACTTTGTAATGGAGACTCTAAATGCCAGAAAGGCTTGAAGACACTAAGAGACTGCTATACCTAGCAGTCAGCAAAGACTACTAAGCCTAGAAACACTTTCAATCATGATAGATGGAGAAAAAATTCATGACAAAAGTCAAATTAAACAATATCTATCCACAATTCCAACCCTACAAAAAGTGTTAGAAGGAAACCTCCAACCCAAGACGCTTAACTACTCCCATGAAATCACAGACAATAAGTAAGTAATTTCAAACCATCAAATCCCAAAGAAGGAAAACATACACACACAAACACACACATGCACACACCCCACCACCACTAGCATCACTACCACCACAACCACCACTACCACCAAACCACCACTACCACCAAAACCACCATGTTAAAAAGAAAATAGCATTAGGAATTAACAATCATTGTTCATCAAAATATCTCAACATCAATGGACTGAACACTGCCTCTCACCCTGCCCCATAGTAGAGGCTAACAGAATGGATTTATTGTTCTGCTACAGACAGAAAATACACCTAAACATCAAAGATAGATATTACCTCAGAGTAAAGGGTTAGAAAATAGTTTTCCATGAAAACGGATCCAAGAAACAATCTGGTATAACGATTCTAATACCTAAAAATGCAGACTTCAAACAAAACTTAATAAAAAAAAATGATATGGACATTTCATATTCATTGAAGGGAAAATCCACCAAGATGACAACTCAGTTCTTAACATCTATGGTCCAAAGCAAGAACATCAACATTTGAAAGAGAAAAATTGCTAAAATTTAAATCACATATTGAA
>JADRCD010165413.1:0-10717 GCA_019843815.1 Montemys delectorum | reverse complement strand
ACACACACACACACAGTGTGTGCCCCAGTGTAGGGGAATACCAGGGCCAATAAGCGGGAGAGGGTGGGGTGGCAACCAGGGGGAGGAAGGAGGGAACAGGGATTTGTTCTTGTTGTTTTTTGGTTTTATTTATTTATTTATTTAATTTTTTTATGTTTTGGAGGGGAAATTGGGAAAGAAGAAATCATATGACATGTAAATAAAGAAAAAAAAAGAATGAAAAATATGCATTATGACTCAGCACAAAGAATAGTATGTTGTTTACAGCAATGTCCTAGACATGGTCTGCTTAGTATCTCTCCAATATCAACAACTTGTTTCCATGTATTTTCATTTCAGGAGAAGAGAATTCGTGAGTTGGGGAAGGGGAATGGGGAGAGAGGAAGGCAGACTCTCCAGGGTAAGAGAGTTGGTCTCAAATACTACAATATGAATTCAGATGACAATATTGAGAATAGAAACATACATATAATTCGTTTAATATTTGGATAAAAAGCTACTTAAAGGGTTGGGACAGGGGTTAGAGAAGTTGGTAGTTTTGTCTGTAAGGGAGGCTAGTGTTTTCGATTTCATGAGCTGTGCTGGGCTTGCTTTTATAAGTTGAATGGACATGCCAACCCACGAGTGAACGGGCATGGCTGTGATCCAGTAGTCTTTTGTTTACAAAAACAGTTGGCGGGTTGAAATTGGCTTGTGAGCCATATTTACCAGGCTCTGGATTGGAGGATGTAAGGCATAGGGCAGGGGTGAGTTTCTCTTACTAATCCAAACTCATGCTTCTGACTTGCTTGCCTGTCTTTTGTTACTGTTAATTATGAGCGAATTGCCCAGCTGTGTCCTGTGACCTCTTGACTCAGAGTTCTCCTGTAGGTTTTACTTTCAGCTTCCCTTTACTGTGTAATTTGTTCTTAATTTATTTGAATGGCTCACGGTTCTTCAGATGTTGACCCTGATTCCTGTCTGAGTCTTTTTCTACTTTGCTAGAAATATTCTCTTTTAGCATCTTAGTTGGACAAAATTGTATGCTTCTAAGTTATGTCTGAAATGATGGCTCCTCCAAGAAGCCATTCCTGGTTTCTTACGACAAGGCTCCAAATTCAGCTAACCAAGCACTGGGGATTTGCTCCTCATTCTTGGGAGAGGGTGAGTATTGGAGTCTTTCTGGAATTTAAGTCTATTTAAGACTATTATATATGTGTGTGTGTGTGTGTGTGTACATGTATGTATATACATATGTGTGTATATATGTATGTATAATGTATACATGTATACATATACACACTTATATGAATATACATATATGTGTATATATTCATACATAATATATATGAATATATATGTGTATATATATACATGTATACATTATACATATATACACAAATATACACAAATATATGAATAGATACATATGTGTATATACGCATACATGTATATACATAGATGTATATACACATGCATATGTATATATATATGCTTTGTATATGATAAAATGTTTTAAGCTTGCTCATGTCCTTTTCTATCTGTAAATACTGTCTGTGGTTCTTAAAACTCACTCAGTGGTGCTTTCTCACCCTCTCTTTGCTTTAAAGGGTTAATGTTACTTAACATCAGAGCCCTCCAATCCCTTGATCTTTAGCAGAGAGTTTTAGAGTATGACTCCCTCACCTTTAGTGATCTGAAGCTCAGTGCTCGGTGGATATTGATCTGAATGAATTAAATTAAGAGAGATATATCTACACTGTTGATTCTCAGTTGGACAATTCTACTTTTTAATGTTAGAGAAAGTTTGGATTCTGCAGTTTGTCCATTCCCTAATCCTTTGTTATGGTTTTATCATGGCTTCTGTTTTCTCCTGCATTTCCAAGGAAGCCCAGTGTTGGGGAGGGGAACACTGTGACTTCATTTTTCCTCTGGTGGGAACTAAGCCATATGTTTATATTGAGTCAGCTACTCCAGGCTTTGAATTCTCAGATGGTCAGCAGTGTTTAATTGAATTCCCAGTATGTGCAGGGCTGTGCTGGGTGCTGTCACTCCAGGGATGTGTAACCATCTGGAAGAAGTTTTTCAGGGAACTCACAATCTGAGAATATATCGCTTTGTGGCTAAATTAGAATGATACTAATTTTGGTAAAGTAAATAGCTGGCATAAATGCGGCCGTTTGCCTTCACATTCTCTTCTATTTTTCTAATTTGCAAACAAAGGTATCTTTTAAAAAATGCTACACATAGGCTAGGATATTTTTCCCTTTATTCCTTTTCTTAATTATTAGTAATTTGTACAATATAAGGTTCTGATCTTTAAAATATTTTTCATTATCTCTTACCTTTTTTGAGATAGAATCACATTTACATAGTCCATGCTGGTCACAAACTCATCAGCTTACTGATATCTTAATGTTATTGATTCTTTGCTGGAAAACATGCTGTTGATGGATGGTCTATGGCTCTTTCTCTCTGTCTGGATGATCATCTGTCTTTCTGCTTTCTTCTATCTTGGCTTGATTTTTGATTTTTAATGCTTTTCTACCCCTCCCCCCACTTGTTTACCTTCTACACTTTTCTACATTTTCTTTTTTCTTTCTTTCTTTTTTTAAGATTTATTTTTTTATTATAAATGAGTACACTAACTGTCTTCAGACCCCCAGAAGAAGGTGTCAAATTTCATTACAGGTGGTTGTGAGCTACCATGTGGTTGCTGGGATTTGAACTCAGGACTTTTGGAAGAGCAGTCGGTGCTCTTACTCGCTGAGCCATCTCACCAGCCCCTTTTCTACATTTTCAACTTACATCGGGATATTTCCCAGATAGCATGTGCCAAGTTCTGCTTTATTCTCCTCTTCTCAAATGTGCTCAAATCTGATGAGCCTGGATATTATGCTACAGTAAGTATTTTTTAAAGTTCTCCCCACACTGTTTTCTACCCACCATCTTCCCCATCTTAATCTTCTTTGGCTGTTGCTCTCCACTTCCAGTGTCTTAGACTCAGGACTTGTGAGGCCGAGCATATCACTGTTTTCACTGATTGCATCTTCAGCTGGTTTTCTAGAGATCCGACCCTGAGATGTCAGTTCTTTGAGGTACATTTTCCCCGTTTGCACCTCCTGGCAGTGTCTGGTAGATCAGTAGTGCATACTTAGAAGCTGCTTGCTGAATGGATGACTGATTGCACTACTGATTTGATCTGGGTAGTCTCTATGAGGTTGTCTTTTTTCTTTCGACTCTCATTTTTTATTTTATTTTATTTTTTTGCAGCCCAGGCCCATGTTATGTTTGATCTTGACTCTTGTAATGGTCTCCTGATTATCTTCATTTGTCTCCTACTACAATTGGCTATATATTTTGCTTTTAGACATTCTTCCTAAATACATACCCAGTTGTACTTTACTCTTCCCAAAAATCAGACATTTCCCGTTACAATCAAATAAAATAAAAGTTCTCAATTTTGGTTTTCATGGTCTTTGTGAATTTTGATACTTACATCTTTTCTCTTTGCTATGCAAATTGAGCCATTCATTTTATTTTCTGCCTTTGCTCATTTATTCCTTTTTTTTTTTTTTTGAGCATTGACAATATATCAGATATTCTGCTACTACCAGGGAGACCCTTGAAAAAGTAGTTAGTCTTAGACATCTCAGGATTTGAAGTCTAGCACACACAATTCTTTCATAGTCATTTTGAAAGTATGTGCTTTTATTTCTTTTGTTTGAAACAAAGCCTATGATACTCCTCACTTTTACACACAGTCTCTTAAAGTCCAACTCACATACTTTTCTTTTCTTTTTTAAGATTTATTTTATTTATTTTATGTGTATGAGTACACTGTAGCTGTACAGATGGCCATGAGCCATCATGTGGCTGCTGGAAATTGAACTCAGGACCTCAGCTCCCTCCGGCGTAATACACTGTAGCTGTCTTCAGATGCACCAGAAGAAGGTGTCAGATCTCATTATGGATGGTTGTGAGCCACCATATGGTTGCTGGGATCCGAACTCAGGACCTCGGGAAGAGCAGTCAGTGCTCTTACCCGCTGAGCCATCTGGCCAGCCCCACAAACTTCTTTTCTATGATGCCTTTTCTCATCACAGCTGAAGTTCTCTTCTATTTGTTTTTGTACCACACTCTAGCCCAGTGGTCTTCAACCTTCCTAATGCTATGGCCTTTTTATACAGTTCCTCATGTTATGGTGACCCCCAACCGTAAGCATATTTGTTGCTTCTCAACTATAATTTTGCTAATGTTATGAATAATCCTGTAAATATATGATATGCAGGATATCTTTGTGAAAGGGCCTTTGGGCCCACAAAGGGGTTTAGACTCACAGGTCGAGAGCTATCACTGTAGATCTCCTATTCTTCTTGTTCCTTGCTTTGTGCTTATTGTCTATGGAGGTGCTTTCTCTTATAGGGTAACTTAGATTGTTAGTAGTAGAATCTGAGCTATTTGTAAGGATGATTTTGTGCATATCAGTGTCTTTCTCCCGGCCAGTTTGATATAACCACCTCTGTGACGGATCAGTCTTTCCAAATGTGTATTCTAAGCACCACTTGCTCTTGCATTGTACTGTTTATTGTGTTTATGAGCCTGACTCACTAGACAAACCGCAGGTAAAATACCTTGCCCCTGACTGAAGCAGAAGAGATCTTAGATTACCCTTCATTTACTCTGTTTAGTTATTTTATATACTTACTTATTTTCAAAAGTCCCTATAAATACCTTTTATACTCTTTGTCTCCAGTTCCTGGATGCTGGTTTAGAAACACTGTTGTATGTGGTGCTGCCCTGATCTGGAAGATATGTTGGCTTACATTAAAGTACATTTCATTTATTTTCATGCCCTATTTAGGGCATTGTTTTGTCAGCCATAGGGCTGACCTAGATGTTCACAAATGGGGCATACAGAGAGACGTACCTGGAGGCACTGTGGGGGTTCTGGCAAGCTATGCTTTGAACATTTGTCTCTACGCATGTGCTCAGGCTTTAAGTAAATGCATATTCTTCCCATTTATGTTGATTTTTTTTCCTGTGCTTATGCACTTAGTAATGTTTTGGGAGTAATTTTCTCAGTTAACCATGAATGTTTTATCTTCCCAAATTGTCAAGGAAAGTACATCTCAACAGGTAATGATTTGCAAAAAGCCTAACACTGTATATAATTAAAAGGAATTAAAAGAACTCTCCCGTAAGTGTGCAGTCAAAGGTAATTTTAGCCTGTCCCCAAACAGGTTAAAAGCTGCGTATTTGGAAATATGTTATTGATTTTACTTTCCTTCTGTAGAAAAGCAAAATGAAATGATGTTGTAAATTTCCTTTAACAGAGGAGAAAACTGAATTATTCTAGACATAATTTTATCACTTGTTTTTTTATAACAGATTACTATCTTAGAGTTTTAAAAGTTAACCATAAATAAGTATATTGAAAATTGAGTACTTTTTTCTTTCCTTTGTTAAATTATAAAAAAATCTACCTATATTTGTGATCCTAATAAAAAAATGTATCAAACATCATTTCCATTCCATTTGTGAAAATATTCGTGTTATAATGAGTCTGTGGTGATGGAATTTCTGAAGAGATGACAGTAGGAGCCTTTAGGTGACCAATGGGGGTTGTTCTACTTCCTTATACAGGCTTATTCTTAGTTGAGAAGATGAGTTTTTAAAATATGAAATAAAAGGGTTGAATGTTCTCTGGAGTCTATGTACTTTTACTATCTTTGGACTAGTAAGAATGACACTTGTCTTAGTCAAGGTTTCTTTTTTTTTTTCTTTTCTTTCTTTTTTTTTTTTTTGATTTTTCCAGACAGAGTTTCTCTGTGTAGCCCTGGCTGTCTTAGTCAGGGTTTCTATTCCTGCACAAACATCATGACCAAAAAGCAAGTTGGGGAGAAAAGCTTATAGTTCCGCACTGCTGTTTGTCACCAAAGGAAGTCAGGACTGGAACTCAAGCAGGTCAGGAACCAGGAGCTGATGCAGAGGCCATGGAAGGATGTTCCTTGCTGGCTTGGTTCCCCTGGCTTGCTCAGCCTGCTCTCTTATAGAACCCAAGACTACCAGCCCAGGGATGGCACCACCCACAAGGGGCCCTACCACCTTGATTACTAATTGAGAAAATGCCCCACAGCTGGATCTCATGGAGGCAGTTCCTCACCTGAAGCTCCTTTCTCTGTGATAACTCTAGCTTGTGTCAAGTTGACACACAAACCAGCCAGTACAACACTACACCTTCAGCTTGTCTACTTCACCAACCTTTGTGATGCTCCTGACCTTTCAGTTTTACTTGCCATGTCTTTGGTCCCCTGACACTCAGTCTGAGCCTTTAGCCAGGAAATCTATGTCCTTTGCTTTCTGAGATTGTAAAAGGGGAGAGTTATGCTGATCTTTAGTTTTTGATCTGTTAACTAGGCATCCATGCTTCCCATTTAAGGCAATATTGTCTGCAGATTGGCTCCTCAGTCTTACCAAAGCATGTGTCTGTCTGACAATTCTAGATTTCTCCAGTGTGTAGACAGGAGTGTCTTATCACCTTTGATGATGTGATGCTTAGGATATTTGAATTTGTTAGCATGGTCATGATTTGTTAGCAGCTTGAGGAGTATCAGAAAAGTGTATTCATTATCTCTTACTCTGTAGTGATATGTCCTAGTATCTTTTCTCTGCTATAATAAAAAAAATGAGAAAAAGTAACTTAGGGAGAATAAACTTAGGGTTTATTTCAGCTTACAATTCAAGGTTCTTGTTTATTGCTGTGGGAAAATTAAGGTAGGACCTTCAAACAACAGGTTACATCCAATAAACAGGCAAGGAGAGAGAGAGAGAGAGAGAGAGAGAGAGAGAGAGAGAGAGAGAGAGAGAGAGAGAGAGAGAGAGAGAGAGAGAATGAGAATGAGAATATACACGCTTACCTGTTTACTTGCATCTGCTCAGCTTTATTTCTTCACTCTTACACAGGTCAGGACTCCCTGCCTAGAGAATGGTGCTGCCCACGATAGACTGTCCTTCTATATCAGTTATGCTGTCCTTCACAGACATGCTCATTGGGCAGCTCAATGTAGAGAATCTCTCATTAAACTCTCTTCCTGGTAATTCTAGTTTGTATCAAGTTTACAATTAAAGTTAACCATCTCACAATAGTACTTTAAGCTCAGTGACTTAACAGTATGCATTTGTTCTCATGTTATTATATTTCTGTGGGCCAAGATTCTAGGCATAGCCCATTTGAACCCTTTATACCATTGTTCCTCAAAGCTTCACTCAGGCTGCTTGCATGGACTTGTCAGCTAAAGCTTTGCTGGGTTAGGAGATGCTTTCAAACCCACTTTGCTTTTGGGCAAAACTTAGTTTCTTATGGTTGTAGGACTGAGAATGTCACTTTCTTGTGTGGGCCTAACTTTGGTAATTAGAAACCTCCTGCAGTTCCTCAGCATATAGCATTCCTTTACCATGGCTGGTTGGTTCCTCCAAGCTAGTAGAGGAGAGTCTCCAACAACTCCAATAAATGTACATAACATCACCACAGACCCAGGACATATAGCATGTACCTCATGCCATGTTGGTATGTTCTCTTTTTATGAGAAATAAGTCACAGACCCTTTCTACATTCAAGGATACCAGATCACAGAAAGGCATGGACACTAGGAGTTATAATGGGGATTATGTTAAGAATCTGCCTGTGGAGGGATGGGAAAGGAACATTGGATTGATTATGCCCCCAGGATTTTCTTATTCACTTATAGACAACTTGAAGACAGAAGATAGAGACATGTCTGATTTATCTCTTGCCTTCTGTTCTCCATCAACACCAGCCAATCTATATAACTCTTGTTTCACACTTCATAAGGAATTCAGGTGGTATCTGAAGACTTAACTACTGTGGAACAAAGCTGCTATCAAAGACCCTCAAAACTCTTATAAGTGATGGACACTCTGACCATTGCAGATTGAAAGCCATTGTTTATCACTTGAAAACTGTTAAAATTATAATTTTGCTAACAAAGTCCATTTGTTTTTAATCATCACTACCATTAAGCCATACAGACAGTCTCTGACTTATAACGGTTTGGCTTAGAACCTTTTAACTTGATAATGGTATGAAAGTGCACCTGTACAAGTCTGTTTTATGTTTCAGATAATGTTTTAGAAAATTACATGTGATATTTCACACTTTGCTATAATATAACATAAGTATTAAGATAATTTTACCCAATGTATAGGATAAATGTACTACCCATTTTTAAGAAGTAGACTAAGGGCTGGAGAGGTGGTTTAGGTGGTTAAGTGCTACTCTTTCAGAGGACACAGGTTGAGTACCCAGCACTCATAATCATCCATCCATAACTCAAATTTTAGGGGATCTGATACCTTCTTATGGCCTCTGTGAGAACCAGGCATATACCTAGTACATATACATGCAAGTATCATTCAAAGCAGTCATACATAAAGAAGAACTAGGCTAAACATTGTGTTCATTAGGTTAGGTGTTTTAAATATATTTTTTTAACTTAGGACATTTTCAGTTTATGTTGTTGGGCTTATTGCTGTATGTCCTATTGTCTTAGTCACTGTTCTACTGTTGGGAAGAGATGCCATAACCAAGGCATCTCTTATGAAAGAAAGCATACAATTATGTGCTTGCTTATAGTTTCAGAGGTTTAGTCCATTATCATCATGGTGGAG
Source organism: Montemys delectorum (assembly GCA_019843815.1). Lineage (NCBI taxonomy): Eukaryota > Metazoa > Chordata > Mammalia > Rodentia > Muridae > Montemys > Montemys delectorum. The sequence continues at coordinate 2,047 of JADRCD010165413.1, read as the reverse complement.
AGAGAATGGTGGCATGCATGCAAGTGCTAGAGCAGTAGCTGAGAACTACATCTTGGTCTGAAGGCAGAGAACGAGAGCGAGAGAGAGTGAGAGAGAGAGAGAGAGAGAGTGAGAGAGCAAGAGAGAGGGGGAGGGGAGGGGGGAAAGAGAGGGAGGGAGAGGGAGAGAGGGAGATTCTGGGCTTTTGAAACACAGAGACACACTTCCTCCAAGGCCACACCTCCTAATTCTTCTTAGATAGTGCCATTCCCTAATGACTAAGCATTCAAATCTATGAGCCCATGGGGACCATTCTTATTCAACCACCATACACCATACTTATTTTAACTCAAGGAGCACCTATTCCCCTTTCTAAGAAGAAGTCATACTACCATTCTGTTTAAAGCTGGATAACACAGGCTCTGTTAAATCAGTACAGCAATATAACAGCTGCCTGAAGTTCTGCAGCCTACTACTCCAGTGTCCTCAGAGGCTAACAGCTTTGGTATATTGATTTTCTTTTCACAGTAATGTATTTCTTTGAACTTCAGGATAACATTTGTCTCCCTAGTCAGTAGACAAAATGAGCAAAGTCTTCTAATTTTATCTATGAGTAAAATATAAATTGTCAGACAAAAGGAGAAATAGGTATTTCTAATCTTTCAGGATTGTGCTTCTAAGTAATTATATTTGCATTGAAGGAATAATAATTATGTGTGTACTTTTCTTTCATATGGTGATAGGAATGACATTTAACTTAAACCAAAGCTAGGCTGCTTACTATCCTTTCTTCTTGGATAGTTAAAGATGAGGGCTATGTAAGCATAGAATACTTAAAAATACTTTTTTAAAAAAAAGTCCAGTACAAAGACATAAAGTTCTGAAATAGCTCATTCTTTGTTGGATACCATTTTAAGGTTTTATCGCTGTGAAGAGACCACGACCAAGGCAACTCTTACAAAGGACAATATTTAATTGGGGCTGGCTTATAGTTCATTATTGCCATGTCAGGAAGCATGGTGGCATGCATGCAGACATGGTATTGAAGAAGGAACTGCGAATTCTCAGTGATGTTCTTCCTCCAACTAGGTGCCACCAATTCCAACAAAGTTATGCCTCCTAACAGTCCCACTCCTTATGAGCCTATGAGGGCTTTTTTAAATTCAAACCACCATAGATGAGATGGAGTCTTCATAAATTCAACATTAATCGAGCATTCATAGATAAGAAAGCTAAGAAGATAGCATAGGTACGAAAGGTCCATAGTGATTGGAAGCTATGAGTGTGAGGCATGCGCTGATAGAGAGTAAATCGGGATTTGATGGTAATGGTGACCATAGTCAAAGAGTAGGCAGTTTCCAAATGCGGGAACGTCTTCAGGTGCAACTGTTAATTATGTATATACACTTTACAGGTGGCATCATCTTTGGGCACATAATATATGACAGAAAAAAACTGAATTTTGACAAAGCTTTGGAGAACTTTTGTTTTCATCTTTCATTACCATCCATTCTAGTGAGGATTATTATAACTCCCATGAGTCTCACCCCTTGGAGTGCACATCCTGTGTAAATCCTCGCCCCTTCAGTGTGGGCATGACTTGTGAATAGGCTGAGTCATTACGCCTGTGATTAGATCACGAAGCAAGTGCCTTTATCTGGGTAGGCCGGGGTCTTTCCTTTAAAGCAGAAAGAATTCTCAGGATGGAAGGAAGAGGGTCTGTCTCAGGGACTACTTGTCAAGAGTTACGAATGACATCTGGGAGATGAGTGTAGCTCCTGGTCAACAACCAGCAAATTGTAGGGATGTCAGGATTGTTATGGGTTTATACTGAATTCATACTAAATTCATACCATTGCCAGGATAGGAATTTGCATTAGTTCTGGAAAAAGAGGGACCCATGCTTTAGGGAAAACCATAGCTCTGGAAGATATTGATAAGCCTGATAAGAAGAAAGAGGGCTGACTAACCCCAGACTCTTCATGAGAAATCTTTTTTTTTCAAAGATTTCTTTCTTTTTTTTAATTTTCAACTAATTTTCTTTATTCTTTTTCATTAGATATTTTCT
>JADRCD010165408.1:0-15476 GCA_019843815.1 Montemys delectorum | reverse complement strand
TGTGGAAGTAAACAGCGTTTGCTATAGGAGTATAGGAGTAGCTCTCTGATTTTTTTAAAGTGAAAACTTGAAAATGAGAGCTTCTGGTGGCATTTAGGAGTCTGAACTTGAGGAGTTTCTAGCTGTCTGTAGCTGCAGGCTACTCCTCTCCTCCGGGTCCTGTTTGCATGTGGGCTCGGATTTGTCTCTGGCTTCTTGTACGGTTTGGGATGAGACCCTCGCGTCCCAGGGGAGGGGGGCAGGTGTTGCTCCAGTCGAGCGAATGGAACCAAATTACAGGCCCGTCTGTCACCTCCTCTGGGAGAAGGAGGGAGGGGGTCGGGAGCCGAGGAGGAGCGGGAGGGGGAGGGGAGGCCCGGAGGGGAATGTAAACTCGGAGCTGGAGACGGGCAGGGCAGGACGAAGCGCCCGCCAGCGCCTCCACCACCACCGCGACCCCGCACGGGGACAGTGTGACCTCCCGCTCGTCTGCACGGCGCCGGCCCCGCGTCAAACTGGAATTGCCTTTCACTAAATTGACTGATCTATTTCCCGACTGTCCTGACTCGAGGCCCTGTCTCTAGTCTGCTGAAAAACAAAACAAAATAACAACAACAAAACAACAACAACAACAACAACAACAAACCACCAACAGATCCATGCACCACAGTGCTGAGTCCAGATAACACCTACATTTTCCACCATTTGATTCGATCTTAGCCTGGGAGTTGGAGGGGGAGGGCGTTTTTTGGCTTCTGTCTCTAGGCCGGGGATTTGACCTACGCCCTTGGTGGTGTTAGCAGCACTGTTAACGCTGGGAAGTTACCTAGGGACTCTCTGACTTAACTCAGGACTGGGAATGTCTTGCTGGGGTCTGGGGTTGGGGGTGGGTGGAGTCTCCAGAGTTCTTTGGCAGCAGAAGGTCCCAGTGGGGGCTGAACAACACAAACAGGCAACGGGGCTCCTCCTGTGTAGAACTCCGTGGATAGGAATAACAAATTGCCATCACTTTGCTTTCTCTTGCAGGTGGAATGACACAATGCTAGAGGGGGGCCCGGGCTGGAGACAAGACCAGAAGAAACGTTTCTATGAAGAGATACAGTCTTGTCAAATTTTACAGACTAGACCTCCCCATTCTTTTGCCCTGCCTTCAGGACAGAAAAAATTAAGAAATTGTCAGTTCTTAACATTTTTTTTTTCAATAAGAACCAAACTTAGATTTGCCATGGCTACCTCAGGGCCACGGTGAGACTGGACAGTCTCCGCCCCCCCTTGACAATGAAATGATTGACAGAGATAATTTCCCACGTGGGAGAGGATCTAGTAGATAATGGGACCTGCTCAGATTGTGGCTGATAGGACTCTGTCCATCTGATGTCAAGTGACAACTAAGGAGTGAAAAATTAATTCCATTATCCAGCTGTTACTGCTGTGAGGTGCCCAAATATCCAGATGTTTCTAAACATCTGGATATTTGACAGCATGTTTCAAACTACACATCCAGATGGTTGGTGTTTGCAGACAAAGAGCCAACCTGGACACAGAAAACAGAACTCACAAACTGGGGAGAGAAACGACAAGAAGGGGTTAAAAGGACAAGGAAGGAGGAATGGGATAGTAATGGAGGAGGAAGTCAAGGGAAAAAAATGTGTGAGGAGAGATTAAAATACTTTAAAAGTACATTTGTTAAAAAGAGCACAATCTTTTGTTTTTAAACAACTCATACTTTTTGGCTACACTCTTACCTGACTCCATGAAAAGCATTTCTGTGTATATATGTCTAGGTGACAAAGGAGCCTGTATAAGAGAGTGCCCAAGACGTGAAGTCTAGCCTTGGTCCATGCTGCACAGGGAGGCCAACCATATGGGACTGCAGAGAGGAAGACTGTCTACCGCACAGACTGTATAGGCAGGGGAATAGCTACTACTACTGGTGAAAGACCAGTCAAGACTCCAGCCAAGGAGAGCCACGGTCAGGAAAACAGTGAGCTCAGAACAGAGATGCGCTGCTGCTACGTTGACTAGTCAACTTCTTTTCCAGTTATCTGTCAAGATGCTGGGTATCCTCAGAGCCAAAGCTGGTATAATAGAAGGAAAAGGGTAATTGAGTGGGGGAAGGTTGTGCAGTTTGGTGACAGATTTAGGGGAGGAGACATGATGTGACTGAGGTGATGGTGGGTGTAAGTGTTACGCTTTCAGAGAGCTCACAAAGGCTCTGTAATTCCCAGGCTGTCTGTTATCTATGAAATGCAAATCAGGAGGGGAGTGACATCATGTCGGATTATGGCCACAGGGAGTAATTATTTAGACATTAGAGGCTATTGAAGGGAGTGGTTGACAATATTAATGATGTCCAGATGGACAGAGTGTGAAGCAAAAATTATTTCCTGGTACAAAGCAGGGATTTTTTTTTTTAAAGTCAGGTTTATTCTTCTATTGGACAGCCTATCTCTCGAAGTTTTGCCCCTCAAGAGCTGGTGATACTGAGAGACGATATGATCCCTGGAATTAAGCAAAGAAAGATTTGTAGAAGAGGCTGCATTCTCCAGCTTCAGGGAAGAAGTGCAATCAAAAAATCAAAACATTTACACATAATTATAGCCATAAAAACAAGAAATTAACTTAAGAAGATGTGTAAGTGACAGGCTGCCACTGGAAACCCTCTGTCTCCATAGTCCTCACCCACTCTGTCTTTACTTACCTCAGTGCCAGAACATGTGGTAACCTGTTGACTGCACAGCACTCTCCCTTAGCAACGCTGCCTCACGTGCCTACCTCACCCTTCTTACATGGCCTATGAAAGACTGGACAAAAAAGGGAGACACACCTAGCAATGAGCCTCAGACATTGTCAGGTAAAATGGAGCCTGGTCCAGAAAAAGATGCAGAGGCCCAGAGCATGGATGTGGGCAGTACACCTGACCATCAGAGGGGTTCTGCTCCCGTTACACAGTTCGCACCTGAGATTTGAGTGGGAACTTAGCGGGTCTCCAAACCTTCTGCCCATCTTTCTGACTGGCGTGGGAAATAGGTGAATCAGGCAGACAAAACCAAAACCTGTCTCTGATGTATGTGGATTTTCTGAACAGATAAAAAGGACCAGGGCACAGGTGATGTTTTTGCTTGTAAAACAAAAGGTCATTAAATTGGCAAAAAATGAGGGTTAATTCTAGACGTGACTAGCTATTTCTAAAGTTGGTTTCAATCCCCGCCCCTCATATTAGTTCTCTTGAGATTGTGCCTTACAGTACAGAGATGCAGGCAGCCATGTGGTTTTCCTAAGCTAGGAGCCATGTATATGCCCTCACACCCATTTTTAGGATTCTATGGATACCACCATACACGTGGTATATATTTATTGTTTTGACTTTTCTTCTGTGTTATGAGCTTGCTGGAGGCAGGAAATTAGTGCCTACAACAGGCATGGTAGATGACAAACCCTCTGTCAGTGTTTGGATAAGGAACTGGAAGAATAGAGACAAACTCTATAAACCGTTCAAGAGGGTTTAACATGGAAACTTGACCAGGAAGAAGAAACACGGTGATGACATCATTAAACCTGCTGTTATGGGGAGTAATAGCCGTGACCGGTGAAGAACAACTGCTTTGGGAAAGGCACTTGGTAACAGTCGAGCTCAAGAATGAAATGTATTGTCTCACCCATTCACCAACGGAATTCAGGTGAGTTCAGCGGATATATAGTGACCACCTGTGCCAGTGTGCCTGTATCATAAATCTGAGGAATTATGAAAGAAGCACACATTTTAAGGCATGGCAATACATATTTTATAGAAAGTACTTCAAATCTGTTTGTTTAGAAGCCTAAAGGGAAAATTGTCAATGGTTCACATAGAAAACATTGTACACCATGCTTCAGATTAGGGGTTAATAGTACTCATAATTTGAATTATGTAACATTCACATTTCAGCCAAACAAAAATTTGATGGAGCATAGCCATACCCACCTGGTCTGTGTTTTTATTTGTGATTGTCCTTGAACTACAGTGGTGGAGTTCAGGAGTGGCAGCAAAGACTTTAGGACTCTCAAAACTTAAAAATCGTTACTCCCTGGCTCCTTAGAGAAAGTGTAGCAAACCATAACATAAAAGAATGAACCTCAGAAGCAGTGTCGACTCCCAAATTCCAGGGCCACCACTCCCTGCCAGCCCTGAGACCAAAAGGAAGTCACTCACCAAGCTTACCTTGATGTCTTCTATTCAAAGGGAGGGTAACAGTACCTTCTTCAGGAGAATTGTGGAAGAAATGAAATGTTTCTGGATCATAATTTAGAAAGGACCCAACATAAACAGAGTTCTTAGGACCCAGAATATAAAGAGTTCTCAAAACTCCAGAGCAAGGCAACACACACACAAAGAAAAGCCAGGCGGAAAACTTAAACAGTCCCGTCACCAAAGAAGATGAGAACCAAGCCTGGGATGAGACATGCCTGCATAGCCGTTAGAACTGCTAAAGACCCAAATGGTTTCCTAAATTTTTTATTGATTCTTTGTGAGTTTCACATCGTACACTCCAATCCCAGTCATCTCCCTGTCCCTTCATATTTGCCCGCTGCCCTCATAACCTGCGCCCAAAAGAAAATAAAAAACAAAAAAATTAAAAAGTAAACAAAACAAAACATAAACATTTCATTGTGAAAGCAGCTGTAGTCTGTCACAGTGTGTCCCACAGTATACTCTGTTGCCCACACTTCTTGTCTTATGCTACACCGGCAATTCTGGATCCTCACCAGGTCTCCTCTCCGTTATCCTGCTGTTGCCCTGTGTCATGGACGTCCTGCAGCTTAGGATCTGCAGGACCTGCCCTTCACAAGCTCCAGCAGTCAGTTCATAGATGAGGTGAATTTTAGGATGGGCCAGTTCAAAGCCCTGGATCTAGGCCTGTGTGGTATCTGAGTAGGTGAGCCCACCAGTTCTTCTGTACCTACACCACCAGGGGCAGCTCTCCAGCACTGCCCAGGCTAGCTTTGCAAGGGGCAAGGTCAGCTCTCTCACTATCATGCCCACTCTCACGCCCTCAGGGCTGTTCAATCACACCCACGCACCAGAACCAGACTCACTGTGCTGCCCAGGAGAGGTGCAGGGCCCACTCTCCTGAGTGCTGCAACTGTCAGGGCCAGCTCCCCCACTCTCATACCTCTGCCTGGCACACCCGTGCCCTTGACACCATGGTTAGCTCTACTGTGATGCCTCTGTGAGGTACAGGGCCCACACTCCGGAATGCTGCAGTGGATGAGAAGTGAGGTCAGCTCTGTACAGCCATTGGACATCAACATGGTTCCTGGAGGCTGCCCAGGCCAGAGATGTCTCCATGGGCTTCAGTGCTAATACGAGCCATGGACATAAGCACTGATTCCTGCTGCTGCGTGGCCACCGATCCAGACATGATCCTCAGCGGGGTTAGGACTTCACCATGGCCTCAGGTGGCAACTCAGGCTACTTAAAACAGGCTATTCTTCCCCACTCCTCACATCTCCATATCTCTTTACAATGCTCAAACTGTTCTGCTTCTCTACCACCACATACTTGTCCATTGTAGTGGCTCCTGTGCAGGGTCCTCCCCACTACCTTCATTGTGCCTTTCCTTCTGTGATCTTCATGGTGATGTAATCACTCACCTGGACTCTTTAGGTCTTATGAAGATGTTTTAACATATTGGCAAATATTCAGATTGATATTTCGTGATGAAATGAGTGCTCTGGAAAGTCATAGCCTGCCATCTTGATGATGTCACCCTCAAGTAACTCTGACATTAGAGTTAAGAAAGAAGGTTGGGTGTGGTGGTGGACGGCTTTAGTCCCAGAGGTGGGAGGCAGAGGCGGGTGGATCTCTGACCAGCTTGGACTACAGAATGAGTTCCAGGACAACCAGGGCTATACAGAGAAACACTATGTTAAAAAACTAAAAGGAAGAAAGGAAGGAAGAAAGAAAGAAAGGAAGGAAGGAAGGAAGGAAGGAAGGAAGGAAAGAGAAAGAATTGAGAAAGCTAATACAGAAAATAGATGCTATTTATTAGCTTTAAGTAGAATCCTTAAGAGATTTATAATATTAATAAAGATATAAGAGATTTATAATATTAATAAAGATATTTCTGTTAAAAGAAAGGAAAAATCAAAAAAAGAAAAGTCAGTGACTAACATAATGTTTTGAGATAAGCACCACTCTTAAAAACTAAATGTGGAGTTTTATTTTATTTCTAAAGATATGGAAAATATAAGAGAAAAGATAAATCATGTGATATTGATGTCAGGAGAACAAAACCAATAATTCTAGAAAGATAAAGTATACAGAAGACAGAAAATTATAAAGAAATAATTAAAAACTTGTTCATAGATAAAAGGATTTTATCTATAATAATAGCTATTTATCTATCATTATTCAAAGTGAAAGAATACTAAATAAAAATTCTTTATACTTCAGTTTTTCCATCTGTAAAGTAAGAGAAATAATGATATTGCAAGACTGTTGTGTATTATTATATGTCTAAAGTACTTTGAAAATTGCCTGAAAAATAAGTGCTTAATAAACTTAATGTCATATTTGTATTTGAATTACTTAGAAGCAAGATGAATACATACACATTCATTCATACATAAGTCCTATTTTAGGAAAACTTAGATTTTCAAAAATAAAGACAAAATTGAGGAATTTTCACTATTTGTAATAACATGAGCAAAATATACTAACATGCAAGAGCAGAATGCTCAAAAGCTTGGTGAAAACTAATTTTTGACCTCATAGTTTCAATACCCAGCCAAACTATCTATCAAGTGTGAGGATAAAGGGAAATCTTTCTTTAAACATACAAAGCCTTAGAAAGTTTGCCTTTCATTTACCCTTTCTTAGTAAATTATCTGAATGTATTCTGAAGGAAAGATGATGCCTTAAATTAAATACCAAGATAATATGAAAGTTCAAAAAAATCATTCTAGTTAGGAAAGGGAAAAAAAAAAAAAAAGAAAACCTTAACTCTAAGGTAACAATGTTATAACCGAGTCTAGTGCCTTACCTGCACTGCAGGGTGAGTTCAAGGACAGATTAGGTAACTCAGCAGCAAGAGCGCCTGTCTCCAAAAATGAAGATAAAAAGAGCCAGAGAGACAGCTCAACATAGTGGAAGAAGAAGAAGAAGAAGAAGAAGAAGAAGAAGAAGAAGAAGAAGAAGAAGAGGAGGAGGAGGAGGAGGAGGAGGAGGAGGAGGAGGAGGAGGAGGAGGAGGAGGAGGAGGAGGAGGAGAAAAACAAAGCTTACCTGGCAACACACATACCACATACACAGACACACACAGACCAAGTCATTAGAAAAATACAACGCTTTACTAAAATGTCTGAGTTAAGCTATGAAGCAGCCAGTACCAATACAAACAAGAAATTGTAGGACTTGGAAAAACTCAAACTTAGAAAAAGACCTCAACTCCCAAAAACAAAACCAAGGCCGGGCAGTGGTGGCACACTCCTTTAATCCTAGCACTTGGGAGGCAGAGGCAGGAGGATTTCTGAGTTCGAGGCCAGCCTGGTCTACAGAGTGAGTTCCAGGACAGCCAAGGCTATACAGAGAAACCCTGTCTCGAACCCCTCCCCCCAAAAAATAAACAAACAAAAAGCTCTTGGGACACCCACAGACGCATCACACATTACAGTGAACTATCTGTTTGTCTATCATCCTCCAAACTCCATCTCACAGTGAACTGTACTTCACACTTCTTTCCACTTCCTGTGGCATTTGGAAATACATCAAATTTTTCTATCTCTATGCATACTTAAATAAATTGGCATGAGTAAACTCTACATGTGAGTTGATACAAACTGTAGCTTAGATCTTATGTGTTTTTCAGAGAACCTTATATGGGAGGCAGAGCTCTCCAGCTGTGGCAGTGTTGGTCACAGTGGAACTCTTAGGGGACTGGGCTTGTGGTGGAATTTAGGTTGTTGGAGGCTTCACTTTAAAGGAGCATTGGAAGCCTCCTCTCTTTGCTTCCCACGGCCAGGAGGTGAACAGGCTTCCTTAGGTGTGCTGAGTTGCAACAGACCCAAAATAACGGGGTCAAGAGACTGAAGAGACCTTTAAAAGTTCATAAGCCAATCGATAGTTTCCACTCACTGCTGTTATCATTTCCCTGGTGCTCAATGTTTCCTGTCCTTCACAGGTTGGCTTCAGGGTCCCTTTGACATGACTCGTATAGTGTTTCCAACTATTCTTGCTTCTGATTTGACAAGCTGTCCTCAGACCATCTTGAACATTCTCTTCCCTAGTTCTAAAATTAGCCATTTCTCTGGAGTGCTCCAGTTCCTGCCAATACAGTGGTGCCCGAGGACCACAGCACAGGTAAGGATCTGCTCTGCTATTGCTGGCTTGGCCACTGCTGCTAGGCAAGTCTCCTGATTTCTGACTTGGCTCCATAACTACTCCTTTTTTATGTGAAGAACTAGAAGACACACTTTCGTTTGCTTGTTTGGCTCCAGGAAAGGTAGCTCCTTCTGACTCAAATTCAAGACTGATCACTTCTTTATTACTTTAAGTTTTTGCGGCTTTCCCCTATGTTAATACACCAGTTCTCTATGCCACGTCTATTGTGTCTCAGAGCATGTGATGCTGGGGACACACAGCCATATTTATTGCATCTTAAAATTTACTTAAAACAGCATCTCCCTGAGTAGCAAGGCCACCAACTGGATTTATAGTTATAATAATTTCTTTCATTTTACTTTCAATCTTTCATAATTGCTTTTGTAAATTTGATCTTGCTTTGGAATTGTGGAAGTTATTTGCATGGTTCAGACACTTTATGTACACTGGGAAAGACTTTGCCTCCTGTATTTCCATCCCACTCCCACCATATTTCCTGACTTTCCCTAAAGAAGTCTGTCTTGACGTTTCCTTTTGTGTGTGTATAAACAAGTCTATACGTGTATATTTATGACTACAAAGAGATATCATTTTCTTTATTCCATTTCACATATATGGAGTTTCCCAGGTTGAAGAATTGTAGGGGCTCTGGGTTGAGCAAATTTATCTTTGCCATTCTCCACCAGCACCACTGTGTGTCCCCAACTATTAGCAATTACAGAAGTGGGGGAGGTGCGTTCTTGTATGACCTTATATGCACTGAATGCATGCAGATACCCACAGAGGCCAAAAGAGAAGCTTGGACAGCTGGTATTGGAGTAACAGGTGGCTGTGAACCACCCAATATGGGTGTTGGGAACTGAACTAAGAACAACAAGTGCTTTAAACATGGAGACTTCTCTTTAGCCCTTCAATCAGCTTTCTAATTAAGATATAAAATTCCTCACTTAGACACAATACCATTGCATGCTTGATAGATGACAGCTTAGTGTAAACTGTTTTTTTGAGACAGGGTTATATGTAGGAGCTCAGGCTGGCCTGGAACTCATTCTGTAATTCAGGCTGGCTTTAAATCCTCCTGCTTCTACCACTCAAACCCAGGAATTGCATGCATGAGCCACCATGCGTGAGCTTCGGCATTTCTGGTTGGCAGAATCCTAGAAGTCAGGTTTATCATACAGGTGTCCTGAAAGAAGAGCTATTGAGGATGGGTTTGCCGGTGAGCAGAGAGTCCTCCAGGGCAGTGCTGTGTTAGTCAGTTTCATGTTACTAACAGTGCAATGTCTAGGATAGGCTACTTATGACGACAAGAAGGTGTATTGAAAGTTTTGGAGTTCAACACTGGGCAGGGCTCAGTGAGGTTTGGCTGGGTCCCTGAGAAAGGTGACGTAGCACAGGGTGTGGGTAAGCGTATGACTTCTGGTAAGTTTCAGCTCTCACCCAGCCCTGTTTCTCTCCAGCTTTTCTATTTATTCTCTCTCTCTCTTTCTCTCTCTGTCTCTCTGTCCCTATCTGTCTCTTTGTCTCTCTGTCTCTCTGTCTCTGTCTCTCTTTCTCTCTCTCTCTCCCCCCTCTCTAGAGAGATAGAGATAGAGATAGAGATAGAGATAGAGATAGAGATAGAGATAGAGATAGAGATAGAGATAGAGATAGAGATAGAGATAGAGATAGATGGGGAATGTTGCAGCATTTTCTCTGTCCAATCACATTAGGACAATTAGGTCTGTGATTGGACAGGAGTAGAGAGGCAGACGTAGAAGTTTAGGAGTGAGGAGGTCAGAGATCAGAAGAGATGCAGGAGAAATCAACATGGAGGCAGAGGAACACGAAGATAATCCAGACCCTGCCTGGTTTTAAACAGCCAGTAAGTAGCTAAGGTTTTCATAAGGTTAGAATAATTGGGTTAAAGCATTATCTTTATCATTTGGCTCTGAAATTATTGTATTGGCATCTTGTAAATTATGATCTTATTGTTATATAAACCTGATTGGATAATTAAGCCTTAAGAGTCATGTTTCTACCGGGGAATGAGGCACTAGATGACTGTGGGGTGTGTGGGGCGTTGCATGTAAGCAAGATGATCTTGCCAGCTGGGAGAAAATAGCAGGAGCCCGCCAGGACAGAGTGATGTGACCGGCCAGTATTGGTGGCGCTAGAGCAAGAATGTAGTCTGGCAGGCCAGGAGAGTTTGCAGGGTGATCTCTTTTTAAAATATTTCCTGCAACAGGGAAGGAGGTGTTTTGCCTACATACATGGCAGAACAGGGTCTTTGGTTGCCTGAGTACTGGTGCCACAAGTAGCTGTGAGCCACTATGTATGTGCTTGGAATTGAACCTAGGTCCTCTGGAAGACAGCAGCCACTGCCCTTAACCACTGAGACATCTCTCTAGCCCCACAATCTTCCCCTGTTCAAATGGAATTCATGACTAACTTGTCTATATTAGGAATGGGGTGGGGTAGAAATCTTGCTGGAACTGAAGAGATAGCCCTCTATGGCTTCCTTGAGCATCATGCATGAACATGGCACACAGACATACATGCAGGACAACACTTATACACATAAGCTAAAATAAGAATTAAAATACAAATAATTAAAATTCATGTTGCTATATTTATTATACTATATTAAGTTTATAAAGTTGGGAAAAAAGATGTTGTATCTTCCTAGTCGATTATATATATATTTTTCATTTATCCAAGTCTATATTACGTGTCAAATCTATTTTTTAGCTCTTGGCATAAAATCTACAGCCAAATAGAAGTATTAATAACTGTTACAAAACAATTATTTTCAAATTTTGATAATATAGAGGGAATTCACAGTTTTTATAGGTGAGGGAGGACGGAAGCCTGGATGAAGTAGGGAGAAGGCTGAGTCTTTGATAACCTCACTTTAGAGAGGTGTTGACAAACCAAGAAAGTATGGTTTATATGTTAAAATTGAAGAAACTGGGGCTGGAGAGACAGCTCAGCAGTTAAGACTTCTTGAAGAAAATCCAGGTGCCATCCCTTGCATCTACACGATGGCTGACAACCATGTGTGACTTCAGTGCCAAGGGATCCAATGCCCTCCTCTGGCCTCTTCAGGCACCCGGTACACACATGATGCCGATCAAAATGCTGTGACTTAAAGACATAGAAGGAATCTCTGCCAGAATAAAAAGAATAAGAACAGAAAGAATAAAAAGTGGCCACCTTTTAGACAGCAGACGCATAAAGAGCTCATGTATCTCACAAATGCCTGTTCAGTTGGGTGTCTTGATTACATATTTCACCAACAAAGAAATAATTCTAATGTATCATAAATTTAAAAAAAAACAGTTTTAGTAGGTGTAGTTCTCTAGAAGAAATCATATACATACATGTAGGACTGTAATAGCCCAGGGTTACAAAAGAAGGGTCAAGGGAGCTTCAACCCCACTCAAACATGAAAACAGTAAGAGTTGGCTACCTCCCGGCTCCCATCCCCGTACCATAAAGCCAGATCCCACCATCAACCCTCACAGGAATTTCTTGCCCTGACATTAACTAGGCTTCACTCATTGTTTGACCTTATAAGGTTTATTCCCCCCAGGACTCTACAGTCCCTGGTCTTGTAGATGAATTATCTTCTAACACCCCTGCCCTGGCCACACAAGCTTTGCCCCAGAGACCGTGGCCACCTCACCAGAGGCCTAAATACCCCTCCCTTCCAGTAAACTGACCCAGTTCTCTAAGGCTTTTCCGGGTGAGTTCGTTGCCTGTGCACTCATGGCAGACAGAGGTCCTGAACTGCACTAACCCACACCTGGTTAAGCTGCCTTCCCTGCAGTCCGGTTTGGTGTGTAACGCGCCCGGCGACCCAGAGGGGGAAGTGGATTCGGAGTACCACACGTAGACATAGACAGACATAAACATAGACATACGCATATACACCATAGACATCACACTCATCATATCCAGATGCATCACTACATATAAATCATGTGTGTGTGTGTGTGTGTGTGTGTGTGTGTGTGTGTGTATCATAGACACATTCATATACAGCTTGTTACATTGCCTTGTACAATAAAATAGGCCAATGATCTTCTGCAATCTGGAGAGGCCGAGAGCCTGGATCTGCTCAGTCCAGGAGCAGGAGGCTGGATACCCCAGCAATCCCGATCCAGCAATGAAAGCCCGAAGGCTCCCTAGAGAGCCACTAATGTTGAATCCACACAGAAAAGCTCCAGAAGCTCCAGCATGGCCTGAATTGACCTCACATGTGCTTGTTCAGAAGAGACAAGGGCAGACAGATGCAGGCACACTGCTGTCTCCTCCAGACCTTTTCATGTGGGCAGTCTGAGGGTGGGTCCCCCCTGTTTCCATTAAAGCTCTAGAAAAGCCCCTAAAGACCTGTCGAGAAATTGTATCTTCTAGGTGATGCTAAACCCAGTCAAATTGATAATCAAGACCAATCACTTGGATTGTGTTATGACTTGGTTAATTCATGGGTTGGGTGTGTGCCCAGCTGGCCCTCTGTGCAGAGATGCAGGAAGCAGTAGAACAGTGAGGGGGTAGAGTCTAGTGAGAGTTGATTGGGCTACTGGGGGCGTTGCCTCAGAAGGAGTCAAGACAGTTCCCATGAGACCTCGATTTAGTGTTACAGAAAGAACCCTGCCCTTGTCTCAGCTTCCTGTCCTGCTGTGTGATCTTTTCTCTTGCTGTGTGGTACCATGCCTTTGAACCTCCAGAAATGCTAGTTAAATATACCTCTTTATAGTCTCTCAGCCAGCCTCAGGTATTTCTTTGTAGTAATAGAAAACAGACCGATTTAACGTATTGCCTTATGAAAGGGAAAGCAGTCCAGTCGATAGTCATTAGGACTGGGGACGTAAGTCCCCAGTGAGTAGAGAATGTGCCCCAAGTAAACCAGGCTTGGTGGCGCATACCTGTAATCCCAGGAGGATCAGAGTTTGAAGCCGTTTTCTGCTACAATGTTATTTTGTGGCCAGCTTGGGCTACATGAAACCCTATCTCAGAAAGAAAATTAAAAAAAAAAAAAATTAGGTGTTAGGCCAAGACTTTCCTAACCAAACCTGTTTTGGAGATCTTTCTCCTAAACAATGAAGATGGGCAGTTGCAAACCAATTTGTAGGGCATGGCTCCTGCCTGGAGGACTATGTGACAGTTGGGAGCGATTTACTCAATTAGATGTTGGGAATGATTTACTCAATTAGATGTTGGGTTTCTTTTCCATTTTGTTCTTGAGCCCCAAGAGGAATGTTTAAAACAATTATGGGGATTGGAGAGACAGCCCAGACATTAAGAGCACATATTGCTCTTGGAGTGGACTTGAGTTCCCAACCACTTGTAACTCCAGCTCCAGGAGATCTGTCACCTCAGGCTTTTGTGGGTACCTTGCGTATGAACCAGAGGAAAGCTTTGCCATTCCTCTGAGCATCACCCCAGGGGAAGGTTTTGCCACTCTAGGGGCTCCCTGACATGACTGTGCACAGCTCATCCAATGCACATCTATTAAGGCCTTTATCTGCTCTTTATGTACTCCCCATAGGTGAGTATGGAGTGTTAACAAAGAAAGCTGAAGGCCAGCCTCCTCCCAACCCCCCATATACAGACAAACTGTGCAGGCCACCAACTTCCTATCAGCCACATCCCACTGAGCCTTGGAGCATCTCAGGTGTTTGGGAAGCTTGTCCACCAAAGGCTGAATAAGGAAAGCCACTGTTTTTCCCCCAGAGGTTGTTCAAGGCTGACTACTAAGACATACAAGCACATGTTTCTGCTCTAGGCTGCTGGCTGAACACAGACCCTTCTGCACAGGGAGCTTCGGTCTTAAGGGCTTTACTCTTGAGCTATGTGAGTTGGAAAACAACTGATTTGACTTTCTTGCCATTTGTCACTGGGGATGACCACACGCTTTTTTTTTTTTCCAGGAAAATGAATTACGTTTAGAAACATTAGCTTGGAAGAAGGAAGCTATTGATCTGGGAAGAACTGAGACAGTTATGGAAGATGAGGTGAACTAAGGCGACTCACATATGGGGAGGAAGTGAGACAGAGGCGAGGAGGAAACACATAAATGAGAACAAATTGAGAGAAAGGCCCAGGGGGAGTAAAGGACAAGCTGGCCAGTCCTGTGTCAGAGGGGGAGCTGTGTGCTGGCTGGTTTGATATCAATGTGACACGTTAGAGTTATCTGAAAGGAGGGAACCTTGACTGAGAAAAAGCCTCCATAAGCTCCAGCTGTCGGGCATTTTTTTAAAACTAATGATTGATGGGGGAGGGCCAAGCCCAACCTGGGTGGCACCATCCCTGGCCTGGGTGCTATAAGAAAACAGGCTGAGCAAGCCATGAAGAGCAAGCCAGTAAGCAGCACTCCTCCATGGCCTCTGCATCAGCTCCTGCCTCCAGGTTCCTGCCTTGTTTGAGTTCCTGTCCTGACTTCCTTTGGTGCTGAACAGTGCCATGGGGGTGTAAACCAAATGACCTTTGCTCCCACTTGCTTTTGGCCATGGTGTTTCATCACAGCAACACTAGCCCTAACCAAGACAAGCTGCAACACGATGTGAGCTGAGGGATGAGCTTTCCTTCTGCCCAAGTCACCCTCTCTTGTCTTTCACAGGCACAGGGTTAGACTACTCTCAGAGCTTCTCATACCAGGTAGAGGGTTATAGTCAGAGGTCTCCGCCTCTAGCCTTCCCTCTCACTGGATTTAGGACTAGTAAGAGGTGTGGAGCCTGAGCTACAAGTGAGAGCAGGGCGGAGGCACATGTGTAAAAAGATTTTCACCTTCTTATGTCTGTGTGGTGCCTAAAGTCAAAGAACCAGGGAACCTCAGCTCATCCTCCATTCTAAATAAAATCTGAAGATCACCTTTAGAAGCTTCTAGAACCAGCTGTGATAAATATCTGGCCTTTAGAAGCCTAACTTGGTCTTGACTCTGGCAATTTCTACTGTGGTGTAATTCTTCCCCGACAGCTTTCTGTGCAGCTCCATCTTGTAGGCTTGGCCCGACCCCACCCACATATCTTCCTTTGCCGCCGCCACTACCTCTCCATTCGGTGATCCATTCACTGTGGGGTTGTTTTCTAGTTAGAAGGAGGTGAGATGTCTCTGACAACAGCAGTTGCTAACACAAGCATAGAACAGAAGGA
>JADRCD010165407.1:15551-34203 GCA_019843815.1 Montemys delectorum | reverse complement strand
TCTCTCTCTCTCTCTCTCTCTCTCTCTCTCTCTCTCTCTCTCTCTCCACTACTCAGTCAGTAGATTCCAGGTATTTATATGGTTTCTGAAGAAAGATACTTTCAATTAGGAAAAAATAAGAATTAACATGTTTCTTGATATGAGTAGATGAGTAAAGAATAGCTAGGAAAAACCCATCAAGTTCAATACACTAACCAGAAAACCCCTGACGGTAATGGAAGAGAGAAAAAAAGAACAAACAATAATCCAACTAACAACAAAAACAAAAAATAAAACAATAAATTGATAGCTTATCTCATAATAAACTTAAATGTAAATGACTTCAACTAAAAATGAGTTGCAGAATGGTTGAAGTTAAGTATACAAGTATCTATTCTTTCTCAGAAATATATATGTTGTGCAACATTTTCCTCTAAGATTGAAACATTCCATTCTTCAGGGGAAACTCCTTATTAAGCAAGAAGGTAAACTCAAAAAGATTAAGTATGTCTCTGAAACTGACTAGATTCACTGGCCCCTCCCTACCAGAGTAAGCAATAAAAATGGAAAGCCCCTCTCTGCGGAGTGAAGCTTAGCTGCAAAGAAGACTCTGAACTGAGATCAGCTGTCCAGGAGCTGAAACCAACCCAGCTGCCTAGAATAGGTTTAGACAAGAATCACGTGAAAGGACACTTCAACCTGTTAAGCTGCCTGCAGAACGTGGAGTGTGCTCCAAGATTCTCAGCTTTTATGAGCTATCACCCATGTTGAGATGGGCTTTGGTGATGCAGCTGTCTTTGAGTCCATCTTGCTACAGTAACCTCTCACCCATATTCCTGTGTGTAAACCCATGATGGACTCTGGTGGTGTCCATACTTCAGCCTTTCATGGGTTCCCTAGCTGGGGTAGTGTCTAGACATGTGTAGTGTCTCCCCAGGAAAAGTTTTGTCACATAAGAACATATTACTTCCATAGATAGTCATAGACTGAAGGTCAAATGATAGAATTCAATTTATGAAGTAAAGGAAAGTCAAAACCAAGTTAGTATAGCCATTCTGAGAGCTGATAACATAGGCTTCAAACCAGTGTTAGACCAAGTAGATAAAAAAGGTCACATATTATTAAAATGAACAGTTCACCAAGAAAATGTAACAATTGTAAATAAGTATACGCTAATCACTGTAGCCCTCGTTGTCATAAAAGAAACATTGATGGGAATTTTAAAATTACATAAGTCGTGATGCAGCAATGCTAGTTAACTTTAGCATCCTAACCCTATGTTTACAGAAGTTATCCAAACTAAAGATGAACAAAGAAACTTCAGAGTTAAACTATAACACGGATCAAATGGACTTAACAGAGATCTACAGGATATTCTATTCAGCAGATATAGAATAAACATTCTGAGTAGCCCACAGAACTTCTCCAAAATAGACCACATTCTATGATACAAAGTAATTCTTAACACAAAATAACTGAAATAATACATCATCACTTATCATATCAGAGTTGAGTAGAACTAGAAACCAATAGCAAAAGAAACTCCTACCTGTAGATAACACACAGATACTTGGGGGACTGAGTAGTGCACTCTGACTTTTTGAAGGAAACCACAGGATAATATAAGGACTTACAGGAACTATTAGTCTCTCTGTCTCTCTCTCTGTCTCTCTCTCTGTCTCTCTCTCTCTCTGTCTCTGTCTCTCTTTCTCTCTCTCTCTCTCTCTCTCTATCTCTCTCTCTCTCTCTCTCTTGTGTGTGCGTGTGTGCGTGTGTGTGTGTGTGTGTGTCTGTCTGTCTGTCTGTCTTTCTCTCTCTCATGTATGTGCGTGTCTCTGTGTGTCTATATGCATGTGTCTGTGGTATATGTGTATGAATGTGTCCATCTCTGTGTGTGCTCCTGTTCTTAAAGGCTGAGAGGCAGCATCAGTGTCTACCTTCATCACTTGCCACCTTATCATTTGAGACAAGGGCTTTTACCTAACTTCATCAGTCAAGCTGGTTGAGTTTATAACCAAATCTCAGGGCTAAGTGGGTGCTAGGATACCATTAACTAGTTATATTCACTATTCTAAGATTCCCCTTTATTAAGAAAAATGTAAGCTAGTCTAGAGAGCTCCTAGAAGTGCACAAATTTTAATAATACAGAAACTGTGAGATGACACATCTAAAGGTGGCTTTGGCTTTGTTAATATGTGAGAAATTCTGCTGCGAGTTTTCACTCTTATGATAAGATAATTCTCTCATTGGATTCCTCTTGAAAGTGACTTTCAGCAACTAACTTTGTAATTGTGGTCACAAATGCTAGAAACTCATTAGTAGTGTGTTGCCCACTCTCTCATCTCTTCTTTGCATGCATACCTGGGAAAAGCATTATGGATCAAGGAACATTATATTAAATATAGAGCCCTTAGTGGAGTGGTAATCTAGGTCAAACATCATACTAGCACTTTGCTTTTATTATAAACTTTCCTTAATTTATTCCCTAATTCTCTTGCTGTCTTCATTTCAGTGATGAAGATCTCAGGTTCTCCAAAGTTAGAGCAAGTGAGGCCCATGTGCCATCAGAGTGAAAACACAGAAATTCACATTTCTTCAGTATGAAAAACACCACTTCCAAGTTCCCACCTACAGACTGTACATCACATTGGTTGTTCCAGGAGATCTCAGGAATTTACCATCACATCCACAACCGTCTGAACTGATCTGAAAGCCTTCCCCACAGCTGCACTCATAGCCTCCTAAGTAGTTGATGCAGAGCTGGGCACAGCAGGCTTCTCCGCTCTCGCATTCATCAAAGTCTGAAGGGCAGAGGACATTTGTGTTACTGCAGGAAAACAGAATTCAACAAAACTGCACAAGCTCCCTCTGAGAAGCCTCATTTCTAAATGAAAACTGTTTGATTAACCATTTCCCACTACTCTGGTCACATAATACAGATACTGAAGAAATGACCACACAAAATGATGATACCTAGTCTGGGTTTGAGTTTCTTGCAAGCTCTTTGAATATCTGTTATTTATTCTAAAGGAATGTACATAATCTTCAAATGCATTTGTAAGTATAGGAAAAGGGAGATCTCTGCTACTATTCTGGTTTAAAAAGCAATCTGACTGAATAAACAGAACCTGAAGAACAAAATACAGGATTGAGAAGGAAGAGCCAAATATTTCCATTTAGCAACGTTTGACAGCTGCAGAAAGGATATCCCCAGACTGCAAAATGGGCTTCTCCTTCAAGATCTGGAGTCTAAAGAGTGTTCCCAAGTCAACATCCCCCTTGCACTCAACTAGGGAGAGAGCTGGGAAATGTATGCCTGTGAGAAGAAAAGCGGTACACTTAATTCACATAGTGTATATTAAATTCTGGAGTATTCTAGAGTGTTTTCTTAAACCTGGCAATGGTACATGCCATGGGATGGGTGAGATCTGTGAGGTTTTGTTACAACTGTCAAGTCATTACCCTGGAATGTCCTGTCAGATGAGCAGTTGTCTATATAGCACTATCATTCCAGAATTCTACAGTCATGAATGGTTGCTCTTAAGATACAGCTGGCCTACAGAAAATCAAAAGGCTCCAGTGACTGTCGAGTTGAAACCATTCACCCAAACAGCAATGTACTTGGCCCAAGTTTTGAAGGGTCATTCTAAGCAAAATAGTGAAAGAGTCGCAACAGACACTATTTTCCTCTGCTCTGGGCAGCAGGGGATTTCATAGTGGAGGTGTTGGCTTTCTGCCCTGGCTCAATTCAAGCCTCTGTGTGTTGAGTTGTTAGGCTGGGTGGCTGTCACTGCTGAGCTTACAAAATCCTATAGCTCCAGGACTACACAGGTACAAAGAGGTCAATGTCTCAATTAACCTTGGAAGAGTCAGTAGACTCAAGGAAATGAAGACAAGAGACGGGAAGGAAAGGAAATGCAGTCAGTCAGTCAGTCAAGGCGAGGGGGTCAGCAGAAACTATCTAAATGAAGGTCATCTGGGCACAATGCTTTCTTTCTCCTGCAAAATGTCCCAAGGAGCTCTGCTCAGAAAATGACAGATATTAGTTTTTGTCATATTACACCTTTCTCTGGCCTTTAGATTAAACAATGTGAACAGAGAAGATTAAAAAACAAAAGACGAGCCAGTTTTATTTCATGTAAGATATTAATCTCCATGATTTTTTTTAAATTTCAGATATTTTAAATTCCTTTTTGATTTAAAAATAGGCCTTCTTACTGACACACATACATATAGGTCTCAACTAGCAAGGGATACAGGCTCCTCCCATAATACTGAAAATATGTCTGACTACTATTGTTTGGGTTTATTTTAGACCATCTTACCATTTACATTGCTCTGGGAAGATTTCTTAGCTTTCTCTTGCACACTGACTTAAGTTTAAAAACTTAGCACAAACTTATTGTTTCTACAAATCATGTGGATGTGGGTATGGTGTACATGCAAGCCATGTGTGGGTATGGTATATATGTATGACATGTGTGGGTATGGTGTACGCGCAGGCCATGTGTGGGTATGGTACACATGTATGGTATGTATGGATATGATGTACATGCATGTTATGTGTGGATATGGTGTACATGCAGGCCATCTGTCTTAGGATTTTACTGTTGAGGACAAACACCAAGGCAACTCTTTTACAAATAACATTTGGTTGGGGCTGGTTTACAGGTTTAGAGATTCAATCTAGTATCACCAAGGTGGAAGCATGACAGCATCCAGGTAGGCATGGTGCAGGCAGAACTTAGAGTTCTATGACTTCATCTGAAGGCTGCCATGAGGAGAGTCACTTCCAGGAAACTAAGATGAGGGTATTAAAGCCCATACCCACAATGACACACCTACTCCAACACAGCTACACCTCCGAATAGTGCCACTCTTTGGGTCAAGCATATATAAACCATCACACTATGTGTGGGTATGGGTGTTCATGTATGTCATGTGTGGGTCTGGGTGTACATGTATGTCATGTGTGGGCATGGCATACATACATGTCATGTGTGGGTATGGTATACATGCATGCTATGAGTGGATGTGGTGTACATGAATGCCATGTGTGGGCATGTACATACATGCATGCCATGTGTGGGTATGGTGTACATGCATGCCATGTGTGGTCATGTGTATACATGCATGTCATGTGTGGGTATGATATATACACATATGTCATGAGTGGGTATGATGTACATGCATGTCATGTATGGGTATGGATATATATGTATGTCATGTATGGATATGGTGTACATGCATGCAATGTATGGAGATATTATATATATATACATATCATCTGTGAATATGGGTGTACATACATGTCATGTGTGTGAGGATCACACATGCATGTCATGGGGGAAAGCGCACATATATCTTGAGTTTTCCTCAATACCTCCCCACTTTGCTTTATAAAAGGGTCTTTTATTTGCTAGGTCAGCTGGCCAGCAAGCCAGAAGTATTCTCTTGTCTTCAGCTCTGAGTTCTGGGATTATAAGCCCAGTTTTTTATGTGGGTTCTGGGGATCAGAATTCAGGGATTCACTTGCAGATCAAGGAACTTACTGCCTATGTCCTCACCTCAAGTCTTTTCTCAGAAACACTGCCACTTCAACCTTTATAGCACCTGATTTCTAAATGTCTTTATTTCTTTTCATATCCCTGATGAAGTTGCTGATTGTCTGGTTCCTCTTGTGATCATACTTTATGGCGTTTGCAGTGTCACAGAATGTCACATAGCAGCAGTGATGGAATGAACCACTCACCAGGAAAATCTAGCCCTAGTTAAAACTAGAAGACTCACAGTACTGAGGTGAACACTTCTTATCTACTCAGCTCTGAAAAGCATCAGGCTGAAAAACCCCACTGTCTGTACACTGAATAAAACTCCTAAACTAAGACATACCCCATAGAAACTAGCCATGCATTTAATTTAGAATTCCTCACTGAGGTCAGACAACTACTTTTTATATGACTGTCACTCCAAGGCCACTTTACACCGCTCTTGAGGTTTCAGGATGAGGCTTCTGCACTTGGGCAAGGTTAACCACTGGTGTGTTAACTGGATTGTCTTTGTCTCTTGTACATTCTCATCTCTAAAAAATACCTTATCTTAACACATGATATAACTCATGGTTGGTTCTACAAAAGTAACCAGTAACAAGAAGGGCAACCTTCTCATGGTCTAAGTAAATTATTGCCTTTGCCCGACTAAATATCTGGTCTTCAGAAATAAACATTTTTATTGTTGAAATGAAAATGAAACAAAATGAACCATAAGCAGTATAGCATTGCCTTGTTGACTGCAGAAATCTCATAAATATGCAGTTTTCTGCATTCTGACCCTGGCAGAGGCTATACTTTTTTCTAGCTTTAAATAAGAAAAGTTTCTTGAATTGTACTACTCAAAGACGAAAGATATTGAAGTTAAAATACACACACACACACACACACACACACACACACAGAGAGAGAGAGAGAGAGAGAGAGAGAGAGAGAGAGAGAGAGAGAGAGAACGAGAACCATGTGGTGGTTGCTCATGTCTTTAATCCCAGCATTTGGGAGTTAGAGGCAGACAGATATCTGGGTTCAAGGCCAGCCTGGTCTATATAGAGAGTTCCAGGACATCCAGGGCTATACAGAGAAATTCTGTCCCCCAACCTCCACCAAAAAAATAACCAACCAACTAACTGAATGAATGAATAAATAAATAAACCTTTACAGTTTTCTCTATTTAGTACTCATATGAAGAAAAAATGAGAAGGGAAAAGGGAAGGAAAGAAGGAAAGGAAGGAGAGAAAAAGAAGACGGGAAAGTGAGCAAGAGAGGAAAACATAAATTTCTTTCATAAATTTAAGTATTAATAAGAAAGAAAATGTATCAGTTTGCAATCCCACCAGCAGTGACATTTCATTCCTTCCTAAAAAAGGGAACCAAATACCCACAGAAGGAGTGGCAGAGATTAACTATGGAGCAGAGACTGAAGGAAGGGCAAGCATATAGCTATCTCCTGAGAGGCTCTGACAATACCTGACCAATACAGATGTAAAGGCTCACAGCCATTCATTGAACTGAGTACATAGTCCCCAATGAAGGAGTTAGAGAAAGGTTCTATGGAGCTGAAGGGTTTGCAGCCCCTTAGGATGAACAACAATTACCAACTAGTACCCTCAGAGCTCCCAGGGACCCAACCACCAATCAAGGACTATACATGGTGGGACTGAATGTTCTGGCAGCATGTGTATAGTAGAGGATTGCAAATTCGATCATCTATAGGAGTAAAGGACCTCGGCCTTGTGAAGGTTTTGTGCCCCAGTGTAGGGGAATGCCAGGGCCAGTAAGTGGGAGAGGGTAGGGTGGCAGGCATAGGGAGGGGGGAGGCAAAAGGGGTTTGTTCTTGTTGTTTTTGTTTGTTTGTTAGTTTGTTTTTTGGAGGGGAACCTGGGAAAGGAGAAATTTACATGTAAATAAAGAAAATATCAAATGTACAGAAAAAAAAAAAGAAAGAAAATGTAGCATATTTTTCATTGCAAGAGACTCAAGGAAAGCAGTTTGTTCTTATATGTTGGACACCATAGACTCATAGCAGTGTGGAAGACATTATTGGACCAAGAAACAAATGCAATAACATTGTTTAGGTTTAATAATTTGATGAAAGCAGAGAACCATACACTCTGCGCAATTCATTGTCTTATAATGCTGAAGCAAAAAACCCAAAATAATGGAACCTGGTGATTCAGTCACCTGTCTTAGTGCTTTGAACTATCTCATATCATGTTGGATAGTAAGCAGTGAAAAGGGAATTCTTTTGTATTCATACTACTATCACTTTAAAGAGAGAAAGCGCATGACATCATTAAATAAAATCAGTAAATACAGTATTTCAGGATGAAGAGGCATCATTATTTAAGAGAATGTTTCAGAGGCAGAGCACAGTAGTGCTCCTTCCTCACTGCTTAGCAGAGACACACTGGGAGATCTCCTTGCAGCATGTTTTAATGAGGGAAGACCAAATTGGGACTGCTCTTCTCACTGTTGCAAATGACTGATAGTAATTGTAATGGCTACATGGTTAGGAACATGTATTGCTCTTGCAGTAGGACCAAGTTCTCTTTACAGCACCTGTATCAGGCAGCTTACAATCACTAGAAAATCTAGTTCCAGGGAATCTAACTCTCTCTTCTAGACTTAGTAGTCAACTGTACTCACATGGACACAGAAATACACATACACAAAAAAGAATGGGTTTGATCTGAGATGTCCAAAGTGATTATCTTTTACACTTTTAACAAAATTTGTCATTGCCCAACTGAATATTTATCCAAATCATTAACAAACTGAAAATCAATGGACATGATTTCATTTCTGCTTGAGGTAGAAGATGTGGGACCCACAGTTGGGTCTTATGTTAGCATACAAATTTAATAGTTTAGATAGACCTTAGAATATGTTTTTCTGAAACAAATAATAATTTTTGCTTACATGAAGTTAATAGTCCCACATATCTCATTAAAAATGTTTCAGTCTCCTTAATTCCAAGGTAAATATCTAAGTATTTGCTTCTCTTTGCTATGTATCAGTAGTCAGAGATACAATTAAAAGCACCTCTCAGTCTGAGGGGTGTGGCTCACAATGTAGCAATGTGCTTTAGCATGAAAATGTTAAATGGGTCCAGAGAAACTTTGCATGAAGATGACATTTGCCAAGCATTACCTATGCATGTTTTCCCATCAGTATCGAGCAGATGTCCATGGTTACAGGAACAGTGGACTCCACCCATTGCAGGCTGGCAGTGATGAGAACAGCCACCATTGTTCTCCTCACAGATATTGACAATTTCTAATTCAATTCCTTTCCAAAACAAGCAAAAGAGAGCTATTAACACAACAATAGGGAAAGTGGAACATATGGGAACCACAGACATGTTTTCTCTTTTGAGAGAGTTACACATTGAGAGAAATACACTGACACTTTGCACACTATTTTGATTCACATAAAATGCACTTACCGTATTAGCACACTATTATCTTAAAAAAACATGTAACCATCCCTGGCATATGCTAGTAATTTGGGCGTATTGGTGAGCACCAGGCTCAACAAATGAATGTTGACTGGCCTGAGCACTTAGATGTTGTAGCCTGACTTTCTGAATGACGATACAAGAAGTAATCGAATACTTGAATCAGTGTTTGAAGAATAGAATTTCAATGCACTGACTCTTTGTGTAGAGGTACTCTGTTCTCTTCATACCAACATTGGCTTGTTTCCTTATGGTCTTAACACCTGAATCCAGAAGAAGGCAAAGAATATAAAAAAGAACAAGACAAATGTACCTGGGATTGTTGCACCCTTTGTGAACACCTTTCATCATTGTTGATGCTTGAAGATTTTATTCTCCAAGACTGTAGTCCATCAGCACAGCCTCTTGCTACAGCACATAGCAGCCTGTAGGCCCTCAATGAACACTGCAGGTCCCTGTCACTGCCAACTCCACTGTGCCTTCTTTATTTGGCCATAGCAGCTTATAGCAAATATTCAGAAACACAAAGAGGAAGGTGAAATAAAGGACGATTATGCCAATCAACGTACTGTTAAAAGAAAATCTCTCTAGGCTGAAGACTGAGAAAATCATAACAATAAAAAAACAGAGAGTAGAGTGCTTTTTAAGCATATGCTAGTACAGAGAACATGACACAGAGCTGAGCACATTTCCTGTTTGCCACTGTGTAAAGAGGTATTTAAACCAGGGCTCCTATCTTCTAATCGATCAGGACAATCCCCATCAGTTTCCAAAAAACTTAAATTGACTGATGTGGAATCACTCTCTAACAGTACATAGAGCATTGTTGGTTTCAAAAACCAGGTCTCCTGGGTTAAATTCTACCCACTCAGATTGATTGCATTAAGTTGAGATTCAAACAAGAACTCACTTAAATTTTCTTTTTGAATGCTACTGTATATAGCTATATAAATAGACCTTGGATATGAGAGCCAGTTCTCAACATCAGATTTATTTGTGTTTGATACCTTCACTAGGCAGCCTGAAGGTAATATTACACAGTGTTTTAACTGCACATTCATAGTTTTTATTACAATTTACCATGAAGAGCAAGTATGGTATTTTCCTCTCTGGTACTATGCCAGTGTTTCAACTATATTAAGAGTATGGAGCATTTCAGAGTTTAGACATTTCAATTAGTAAAAAGAAGCTACATCAACACTGAGGAACAAGATCATGGAGATTTGTTTGATGATTTTCCTTTTTACCTCTTCTGTATGAATTCATGATCATCATTCCAGGGGATCCAATGCTTCTCTCTAACCTCCTTGGACACTGAGTACATACATGGTGCACATACAGACATTCAGGAAAACATTCGTGCAATAAGTGAACACAAACTGGTTCACAAATAAGGATAACAAACTGGTGGCTCTAAACATGGGAAATGATCTAGTTCATTCTGGCAAGAGCTGTCAGAGGCAAGAAGAACCTGGCCTCTTTAGTCCAGAATGTGAGCCCCAACTCAGGATTGGTCTTAGAAACGTCAGTTTCTTCTGTGCAGATTTCCATAGCTGCCCATACCCTATTGGCATAAAGAGTCCTGCAGAAGATTGTTTGAGGTCACTGGAAACTATAAGAAATTCTCTAATCCTCTTCAGTGCTTAAGGGAAAAAACAGAGAACAGTCTATCTGAAAACGACTGTGTACACTCGGCCCATCTTGCCAGGTGCCTAAGGTGCTCCAGAGATATAGCTGAATATAGTTGTTTAAGTCATATATACCTGATAATATGCTAAGCTCACTAAAACACATAGGCTTGAGTGGGTCTCAGCTCTGCGTGGCGGTGCGCACTACAATGGCAGCACTTAGGAAGCAGAACCAAGAAGACTGTCCATGAATTCTAGGCCAGCCTGGACTACATAGCAAGTTTGAGGCTAGCCAGGGCTATGATGTCTCCAGAAAGCCAAGACAAGCAAAAATAAATAAATAAATAAATAAATAAATATATAACTCCAACCTTAGATCTACAACTGGGCACTAAAAGTAAGCTGACATTTTAAATTTTTGATCTGGATGATTAACAAAGGGCTACTTTCCTACTATACAAAAATCAGCCCGGGCCACAGATACAACTCAGCAATAAAGGAGTTTCAGCCAAGGCGGCAACCTGGATCAATTACCAGGACACACATGTCAGAAGGAAAAAACAGACTCGTGAGAGTTGTACTCTAATCTCCACCCACATTGTTGTGGCACACACACACACACACACACACACACACACACACACACACAGGAATGAGCCACACACACCACATACCCCCACACATAAAATAAAATTTTAAACTATACTTAAACAGAATCTGTTTTTCTCACAGGTGACAAATATGTCATTTGCTTGATAGATACAGAACATAAAACATATGTATCTAATAGCGTAATGTTAAGTTGAGAATTCATTTGATGAAAATCTCAACTAATTATGAAATGTGTGGACCTTTCTAAATTCGAATCACAAGACAGTGAGTATGAATCCACTGCACTCAGTAGCTTGTATTATACAATATTTCAAGATTTCCTCCAAAGAAATTAAATAACCATAAAGCCTTTTGTAGGACAAAGGTGAAACACTTGCTTTGCAATACTTGCATTACACACAGGTGCTATAGTCACAGTTAAATATCATTACACTCTTAAAAGATTTTCTCTGCCTATGGGTTTAGAGAAACCTCAGAACACAAATTTTCACATAAAGGTTTGTATGCCAGTAGTAAATACTGAGGTCTGGGGATGACTGTAGAGAGAACGTAGTTAAATATTCCCATCAGGAAAGTAAATGTAAAGCAGCACTTCTACCTAATACATCCCACTCTAGGGCAAATTGCTTTTCTGAGTAAATTCCAAAGAAAGCCTCTACCTCATAAACCACTATTAATAAGGATCCCTTCTTTCGTAGTAGCGGAGAATGTACTAGTCAGATTGTAAGATTCATTTGCACATTTTCAAATATGCTTATCCCCTAAAACTCTGGCTATATTTTAAAATCAAATATTAATAAGAAAAATTCCATCTATATTTTCTTCTTCTCAAAAGGGGATTCCGGCAGACATTCAAATAAACCCAACTCCAGAAGTCCTTTCTTAATTAGTAGTCAGTTTCCCTCCAATTTTATTTACCTTGTTCTTTACAAGGCAAACATCATGGTGTAGAAATTGTGCTATACACACAATGCTAATGCATACATGAACTTGAAACATATATCAGCAAACCAAGAAACAGAATTTTAAAAAGAGGAGGTGAATATCCTGACTTTTAATGGTGTGTCCTCAGGAAGAATGTGAGTGTGCTCATTTGTCTATTATTCTAGCTGTGTTCTTTGTCTTACACCAATAAAAATACACATAGTATGCAGAAAACATCAGGTAAAGGTAGAGAGCTTGCTTACACAAAGAATAAAGGCCACTTAAGTCCCAGCCCTAAGACTCAGTGAATTTTACTATGAGGGTTTTGGCTTTAGTGGTGGGTATGAAAGAGTGCAAAGAGGATCTTTGAGAAAGGGGTCCCATCCCAGTTGCAGTAGCTGTCAATCATGTAAGTGGGTTCACTGAGAACACAATTAAGGGATATCAATGGAAGTAAAGAACAAAAATTAGCTAGTGAGATTAAGTAGAAATAAGAGGAGAAATTACACCAATGTAAGTGTACAAAAGAAAGCATTTCAGAACAATGGAAGCAATTGTCTTAGTTTGGTTTTTATTGCTGTGAGATAAATAACCTGGGAAAGAATATATTATGTATATAATGATGTATGTATGTATGTATGTATGTACATATGTATTATATACATAGAGTACATATGTACATATATGTATTATATATGTATATATAATATTCCACTCAATCATAATTCATGATCCAGTGAAAGCTAAGACAGTAACACAAGCAGGCAAGGAACCTAGAGGCAAGAACTGAAGCAGAAACTGTAGAAGAACACAGTTCACTGGCTTACCTTCCATGGATTGCTCAGCCTGCTTGCAAGCTTCATGGATTGGCCCTTCCACATCAGTCATAATCAAGAAAATTGCCTACAGCCATCCCTACAGGCTGATCTCGTAAAGTAATTTTTTTCAATTGAAGTTCCCCCTCTTCAGATACCTTTCTTGTGTCACGTTGACCAAAATTATCCAACACAGTAATGAAGTGCTGAAAGTCACCAAAAACCTGATAAAACTGGCAAGGTTTTAATTTTATCTGGCAACATGGAAGGACAGAGAGGGAAGAGTCCATTGAAAGACAGAGATGGAGACCTGTTAACATGGACTGAGGAGAAGATATAGCATGAAAGAGGGAAACTATTTTAGCTAACTTTTTTCCCCTTTGTGAAAATTCACATGAACTCATTGGCAAGTACTCTTAAGGTAGGAAATGCTGGTACTGACAATTTAGAAGACAGTAGTGATGATGATTTGGATGTGAAGAGGATTATTATGTGAGTCAATCTCTTGATTGCTGTCTGTTATGAGATATCAATTCCCAAACACAGCAAAAGAAATGCCTTTGTTAGCAATAGGATCAACTCCTTTGTACTAATAGGGATTGACATTTTCCCTTATAATTCTATTGGACATTTGGGGTAACTTGTTACCCTGCATGGTAGTTTGCATCTGGTTTTTGATGCTGTAAAAGTCAAAAATAGATAAAAGCAAAGATAGTAAGAGTGGATGAGTAAATTTGTAAGAGCTGATGTTTAGAAGATTATGGAGGTAGAAATGGGGACGATGAAAATACCTGTGTGTGGGTACCAGGTAACTCTGAGCTTAGGAAAGTTTTACAGGGAATGGAATTGACTAGGAAGGATCTCCAATAGCAGCTACAACCGATAACAGCTAACTCCTTAGCTTAGCATTTAAAA
Source organism: Montemys delectorum (assembly GCA_019843815.1). NCBI lineage: Eukaryota > Metazoa > Chordata > Mammalia > Rodentia > Muridae > Montemys > Montemys delectorum. Next base: position 20,324 of record JADRCD010165407.1, on the reverse strand, counting down.
TGCATCTCTAACAATTAAACCACGCAACTGAGCTGAGACAGGGAATATAGTACCACCAGGAGACACGGTTAATTAGTGCTTGGAAAGCAAACTATAGGGCTGAGTTTCACGGTAAGCATGTGAAATAGCAGGACCATTTGAAGAGGTGTGGACAAAAATGTCAAGGACAGAAGAAGCCACTACTGAAGACAAACTGGAGCATCCTATGTGTGTGGGATGCAGTCACAGACTGTAGCTGTTCTCTCCTCTCATGTTTTCTTTAGTCATGATGGTTCCTCTTCTTTGAGCATTACAGTGGAACCTCTAGTGTTTAGCAGAGGTGGTACACGAAGATAGGACTTCACAAAGCATCTGAGCAATGAATCCAAGAGTTTCAAATTAGAAACCCTGAGATTTAAACCCCACTGACTATACTGTGGACTACAAGGCAAACTAATTTTTCTTTGGCTGCTTCCTCAGCAGTAGAACAAAGCAGATTACACTTCTTCATTCTGTTCCACCTGGCAACATGCTTGGGAACTTCTGCTTAGCCAGGAGTTTTCAGCCTCATTCTTTCAATTATTGCTCTTAATGTATACTTGTAGAGCATCACTGACTCCCAAGACTACCATGGTTGCTACTTACTGTAACAATGTCTCCTATCAGCTCCTAGCTCAAAGCCAGGGTGGCAGGTACACATGAAGGACCCCTTTGAGTTCACACAGTGATGAGCGCAGGGAGCAAGCTCTTCAGCACACTCATTTATATCTGCAGGGAAAGACACACAGTAGCTGCTTTAGGAACTCCAATTCTAATTGTAAACTATACAAATGAATACCCTAAATGCTACCTTCCACTTAGCCTCTAATTTTCAGCATATTACTAAATACCTGGACTACTTACAGTCAGTGAAGTGGAGGTATTTGTGAGTAAGCCAGTTTTATGACTGCATCCTGTGTTGGCCAGATGCTCATTTGTATCATGTCATATCTATTTGAACAAACTGTTATTAATTTAAAAAAGATTGAATGCAACTATAGATAATAATAATTCTAATCTACTTTTCAACAGTACAAATAGAAGCCATTGTAATTTGATGCTATGGATATGTCATATTCTTGAACAGATATCCCAGCTCCATGGTATTTTTGTATACTTTTGAGATCCTATGTTAATTACAACATTTTGTCCCCTCCCTTCAAAGCCTCCATACATCCCTTCTCATTCTTCTTCAAATTTGTGGCCTCTTTTTTTTCATCAATTGTTATTGCATGAACATATGTAAAAGTATTATATATTTATACATATATATATACATATATATGAATTATATATGTAGAAATACACACACATACACACACATATTCCCAAATATAATGTATTGTATTGTGACTCCTTGTTTTAAAGGAGAATGTGAAATGATGAGCAAGTCAGACATGTAGCCTTTCTCACAGCAGTACACACTTGGTCCATGTACATTTTTACAATGTTATAAGACATGACATCTGATGTTGGTATCCTGTCTCCCTCCTGAAAGTTATGGTAACTTCAACTCAATGCAACTTCAGTTTTGTTTAAAGAGGTCCTGTTCTGACACCTCTTTTCTGACTAGTGCATTTTACTTGCACACACCTGCATGCCAGTTTCCATCCTCTTGTATTGTTAGAGCACCCAAATATGCAGTGGTGTTGGAGAGAGATTTATAGGATGAATGTATCAGCTATTTAAATAGGAGTCTGGAAAAATGAAAGTTATACATTTTTCTATGTATCTTGCTTGTCAGTTTTAAAAAAAAATACTACTTAAGATCCTCTACTATTTCTACTGTCAGTTGCTAAGAAAGATGTGTGCTGTATTGTATCTGTTATGCCATGTTCAGTTGATATTCTTGGGAAGCCTGTTCTTTTCGAAGCGAAACTGAGAAAGGGTGGGTCTGGGAGAGAAGGAAGGGGGTGGGGACTGGGAGAATGGGAAACTGTGGTTGGGATGTATTGAAAACAAACAAACAAACAAACAAGAAATGAAAACCAGGGACTGGGTAGATGACTCAGCAATAAAGAACACTGATCTTCTAGAGGATCTGTGTTCAATTCTCAGTACCTAAATGACAGCTCATATCCTCTGTAACTCCAGTTCCAGGGGTTTGATGCCCTTTTCTGTCTGGCCTCTGTGGGTATTATATGTACAAGGTATGGAAACATAAAGCTAGGCAAAGTACCTATACATATATAAAACAATAAAACAATAATTAAATAGAGATATGGAAACCAAAGTGGTATATCTTTACCAAAGTAATAATGTTTAAAATCCATAAATCCTTTATTTCATTTTATTTATTTTGTGTCAAAGGACAACTTGTAGCAGATGGTCCTCTTCCTCCACCTTGTGGGTCCTGGAGCCTTGAACTCAGGTTTTGAGGAATGGCATCAAGTGCCTGTCCTAACTAAGCCATTTCATCAGCCTCCATTTTTCCCCAAAACTTTCACACTGATTTTTGTGTTTGGTTACTATTCAGGGTCTCAAATATTTATCAGTTCTGTAAGTCAAGAAACATTTTGCTGTTTTCACAATTAATCCAAGTATACTGTTTCTCATTTTATGAAGATGTCATGATACAAATGAAGAGTTCTGTGGTCTCTCAGAAGTTATTAAAACAAAGAGTATCCCACAGGAATTCCTTCATCCTCCACTGGTGCCAGTCATGCAGTAATTTAGCCTTTTCATCTTTGAACTGAAGTGTGTCTGCTTTGCTATTTCTGAAAACAGAAATGTGTAACCTTGTGTTTACAGGGTTTCTTTCTCTTCTCATTTTAATTATTCCTAACTTCTGAGAGCCTAATTTGCACATACTTGCTTTTCAAAGGTTACCCCACCTCTGTAGTCTATAATCAAAAACTCCCTGTGTGGCTATGGAGGATTTTTAAATATTAATTCTGGATTTCATTTTTTGTTTTAAAGGAAACCCAAAAAACAAAAAGCATTACTTCTGAAAGCACACTAGGTCATTTTTTTCTACAATATATATTCACTGAGATTTCTTTTTGTAGCCTTATAAAAATACTTTTCATAGTGATCAAGTCAAGAATTAAAGTATTTCTTTATAGTATAAATAAAAATACCTTTTCTCCTACCTGCTCCAAATGTTCAATCTGACTATGACAGAATTTCAAACAATTACTCAATTAAGACATCAGCTTCAGCTTCCTACCTTCACAGTTCTTTTTGTCTTCAGACAGCTGGTACCCAGTATGGCAGGCACACCTGGCCATGCCATTTTCGCTTTGACATAGGTGAGCACATCCATTCGCACCTGCACAGGGGTCTGTATCTGCAAAGAATGAGCCTGTGATTGTTTGCAATTCATTCAGTTTAGTGAAAAGGTCAACTTAGGAACTTTGAGAAAGTCATGGAACACTTACCCCTCTGCAAGGGATAGGCTGATTAACATTTCTCAGGCCACAGGTGGGAACTGACCTGCAGGTGGGGACACATCCCGCAGGATGGACAGTTGCCCACCTTCAGACAAGGAAATTCCTTGCCACCTCATTCTCTAGAGACCAATCAGTTTAAAAAGTCACACTGTTCTGCCAATCACATTGTGCCTTATGGCTGCTGCCCTGAAACTGCATAAAAACTCCCTGAACGAGCTGTGTGGGGTCGATGTCTCTCCTGGGACAACCCCAGTCCATTGGAACAATAAATTCTGTAAGATTCTGTTGAGCCTTAGCTTAACAGAGACCCCCTGAGTAAACCACATGGAGCCTAGATTGATGCAAAAAGCAAGAGGATTTTATTGTTCCAGTGCACTGAGGTCGTCCCAGACCCGAAGGAGAGGCATCCACCCTGCACAGCTCCTTCAGTGAGTTTTTATACAGTTTTCAGGGCAGCAGCTGTTAGGCACATGTGCTGAAATGAGAGAACTAACTTTGGTAAGCTGTCCTCTGACCTCCATATACATGCAGTGGCTTGTGTGCTTACACGAAACACCATGTGTGCCTCCCCACCACAAAGCACCATGTGTGCACCACACAACTAATAAGTGCATGTAATACAATTTTTAAAAAGACATCATGGCTGTGTTTTATAAGGTTAAATGTGCAGGTGGAATATAATCCAATAATACTGTTCTACGCTAGTTATGATTTAATAAAGGCTACTTCATAAAAGCATGGCATGAGGTATTGATAGGTCTAAAAGTAAATGAATTGACAAAACATTATGTTGAGTGAAAGAGGCCAGACAAATAATCACACTCAGACTGATTCAATTTACATGACCTCTGCAAAGCACAAGTCTAATCCCAGTGTCAAAAAGCTGACCTAAGTTGCTTAGGTTGTATGATGTCTATCCTTGGTTTGTCAACCTGACTATATCTGGCATTAACAAAACACCCAAGCAGCTGGTCCCACATAAGAGGGAGTTTTACTTAATTAAAGTATTTGAAGAATGAAGACCCACCTTATATCTGGGCCACACTATTTTTGTGGCTGCCTACATAAAGGACTCTGAAGGAAAGTGCTGGCTTTTTGCCTGCTTGCCTTCATTCTCACTGACAAGTTCATCTATCCTGTAGCTGAGACAAAATTTCACTAGCGTTAAAACCTACTTCTCCAGAATTTCAGTGTATATTGAAGACCAGCTGAGTCATCTACACCTGAGATAGATCTATTCTCAACTGTCTGAGAAAACTTTCTGAAAAGTACCAGCATACAGTGTTATTTGTTTTTATGGTCTTAGTCATTTTGACTATATATATATATATATATATATATATATATATATATATATATATAT
>JADRCD010165402.1:0-42649 GCA_019843815.1 Montemys delectorum | reverse complement strand
TTTTTATTACTATAGCTTGAGCACCAATAATGTATACATAAAACCAGCAATTAATAAATGTGACCTCATATACATTACAGAAATGATTCTATAAGGCAAGAGACAACATTAATAGGACAAAATAGTAGCCTAGAGAATAAGTAAAGAATTTCACCAACCTCACATCCAACTGAAGGCTAATATCCAAAATATATAGGGACTTAAGAAACTGGACACACACAAACCAAATAATTCAAGTAAATAACGGGGAGGGGTAGATCTAAACAAGTAACTTTCAACAGAGGACCTTAAAATATCCAAGAAACACTTAAAAATGTTCAATATCCTTAGGAATCAGAAAAATGTAAATCAAAATGACTCTGAGATTCCATTTTATACTTGTCAGAATAGCAGTTGTACCGCAATGCTGCTATACAAGTTTGCATTCCTACCAGCAATGGAGGAGTGTTGCCCTTGCTCCACATACTTGCCAACATATGCTGTTCCTTGAATTTTTATTCTAGCTATTCTGAGAGGTGTACAATGGAATCACAGTCACTTTGATTTGCATTTCCTGATGGGTAAGCTTGTTGAAATTGCTTTGAGTGGTTCACAGCCATTATAGATTCCTCTGTAAGTTTTTTTTTTTTTAGTTATTTATATATTTTACATATCAGCCCTCTGTCATATGTAGAGTTGTTGAGAATATTTCCCCATTCTGCAGGCTATCATTTGTTCTATTGATAATGTCCTTTCCGTTACAGAAGCCTTTCAGTTTCGTGAAGTCCCATTTATACATTTCTGACCATAGTGCCTGAGCACTGTTTAGGAGTTCTTTCCTATGACAATGCATTCATGGTTATTACCCTCTTTCTTTTCTTTCTGGTAGGTATATCTGGTTTCTGGTTAAGGTCTTTGATCCACTTGGACTTGTGCAAAATGATAGACATGAATTATTTGCATTCTTCTACATGAAGTCATCTAGTTTGATGAGCACCATCTATTGAAGATGCTATCTTTATTCCATTGGATAGTTTGGACTTCATGATAAAAGATCAAGTGTACTCTCTGGACACCTTTCTCACAAGTCGAGAACTTCTCTCCAGGGAGTTCTCTGACCCCAGGCCTCAAATGAGATCTCAATTTTCTCTCCACTGATTTCCAAAGGTGGGACAGCTGGGAGGCTCAGGCTGCAGAAGTGGCAGAAAATCTGGGACAGGATCCTTTCTACCTCCATATACAACTATGAGGGACAGTAGATCCACAACACTCCCTACACACCATTCCATGGACTCAGGTGAGACTGTGCAGCCTTCATACATCCATCCCCACCCAGGACAGATGGCTGATCCACAGCCTGCTGCACACAGGTCCTACCAGGGTAGAGCTGATTTCCCAGAAGTGCTGACACAGGTTTACAGACCCAGCCAGAGACAGTAAGAACATCTAACACGAGAGATTAACAGATGGATAAAGGGAAATGCAAGAATCTTACCAACAACAGGAGACCTTGGGCACAAGCTCCACAGCCAGTCCCTCAAGACCCAGAGGAAGCTCCACTCCCAGGGACTCTGACCCTCCTAGGATCAGAGGTGAGGAGGAACCAACATCTGTCCCAACACCAGGAGTAACTGGGACCAATAGGACCAGGCACACAGGAACTCTACCAGGCCAGTGGCTCTGGTTCCTTCCTGTCTCTCTGGGCTGGTATCCTGTGCAGACCTTGGGTACAAACTCTGCTGCCAGTCCCACAACACTGAGAGGAAGCTCCACTCCCAGGTACTCTAACAAGCAGGATGGAGAATCACAGGACCACAGAGACAGCTTGACTCTAAGGAGCTCTGACACAACCAGGATCACAGGAAGGACAAGCTCCAGTCAGATTTAGCAAGGGTAGGTAGCATTACAGATAACCAGAAGGTGGGGGGCAAGCATAAGAAAATAAACAACACAAACCAAGGTTACTTAGCATCATCAGAACCCAATTCTCCCACCATAGCAAGTCCTGGACACACCATTAAACCAGAAAAGCAAAATTCAGATATAAAATCACTTCTCATGGAGATGATACAAGACTTTAAGAAAGACATAAATAGCACCCTCAAAGAAATACAAGAGAACACAGGTAAACAGCTAGAAGCCCTTCAAGAGGAAACACAAAAATCCCTTAAAGAACTCCAGGAGAACACAATCAAACAGGTGAAGGAAGTGAGCAAAACCACCCAGAATATAAAAATGAAAATAGAAACAATAAAGAAATCAGAAAGGGAGACAACCCTGGAGATACAAAACCTAGGAAAGAAATCAGGAGTCATACATGCAAACATCACCAACAGAATACAAAAGATAGAAGAGAGAATTTCAGGGGTAGAAGACACCATAGAAAACATTGACACAACAGTGAAAGAAAATGCAAAAAGCAAAAAGCTCCTAATCCAAAACACACAGGAAATCCAGGATGCAATGAGAAGACCAAACCTAAGGATAATAGGTATAGAAGACAGTGAAGACTCCTAATGTAATAGGACAGTAAATATCTTCAACAAAATTATAGAAAAAAACTTCCCTAACCTAAAGAAAGAGATGCCCATGAATATACAAGAAGCCTACAGAACTCCAAATAGACTGGACCAGAAAAGAAATTCCTCCTGTCACATAATAATAAAAACATCAAATGCACTAAACAAAGAATTTTAAAAGCAGTAAGGGAAAAATGTCAAGTAACATAAAGGCAGGCCTATCAGAATTACACCAGACTTCTCACCAGAGACTATGAAAGCTAGAATATCCTGGGCAGATGTCATACAGACCCTAAGAGAACACAAATGCCAGCCTAGGCTACTATACCTAGCAAAACTCTCAATTACCATAGATGGAGAAAACAAGATTTACCATGACAAAACAAAATTTATACAATATCTTTCCATGAATCCAGCCCTACAATGGATAATAGATGGAAAACATCAACATAAGGAGCAAAACTACACCCTAGAAGAAGCAAGAATGTAGTCTTTCAACAAACCCACACAAACCTAATTCCACCTCTTACAACAAAAACAACAGAAAGTGACAATCACTTTTTCTTAATATCTTAATATGAAAATTAATATTACCAACATATCCTAAACAATTGAAATCCAATAATATGAGGAATTAGAAATTTGTTGATTGTCATCCAATGATCTCTCTAATTTGGTAATTGGAGAAATAGGTCCAATATTGTACAATCTATATACACTTTCAGCTTGTTTGTTTGTGACAGTGTCTGGCTGTGTTCAACATAAGGGTCTTGAAATCTTGCTTCTCCTATCTCAGTCTCTCTATTAGTAGTATTGTTTATTTCATGTCTTTACACTATACTATGGTTTTCAGAACAGCTTATATATTTCAAAAATATTTATATACCCAAAAGAAACATAGACAATTAACTATGGAGGTGGCTTGTAAGAGAACAACAAAGAGTGAGACTGAATGCTTTGCCTGGTGTTTGAAAGTCTTGTATCAAGTTTGAAGAAGAGGACTTTATAAGTTACTCTTTCTCTGAGATGAATGCTCTTCGAAATTATCACAGCTAGCGAACCAAATTCTTTCCCTCACCTAATGTCTGTGCCACTCTCCATGCAGACCCTTTGTTCATTGAAAAAGTTGATGAATGACTTTACAGATAGACCATCTTAATGCATCCAGCTTTTCTTAAATTAATGTAACCTGTTCTCTGTAGGCTGAGAATAAAGTCACTCACTCAAGTCAAATAACTTTGACCATAGCAGGTAGTATGTATCCAAAAATCATGCCTACAATTCATTTCTTGGTGCAGCAGATCTGTCAACTTTCAGCTTAGTTACAATGAAGGTAAAATCCTTTAGTCATGTGAGGGTCATTGAAGTACAGCCTTATTACAATGAAATCCATTGTCTAAAAATTGTTCTTATTTTGGCCTTGTACCACAATAAGAGGCAAGATTTTAAAGTCTACTAAATACAAAACAAACAAACAAAAAGACTTTATATATTTATGTTCATTTAAGAAAATACTAGAAGTGATGTGATATTTTGAAGTATACAGTTAATATGTTTAGAGTTATTTAAAATTTATATTGAAAAAAAATGTATTTTCACTAGTGCTGTAGATGAGCATCTACATAAGACTGTAAAATTAATTGTTGTTTTATATCAAAAAACTTTTATAATACTTATTTTTATTGTTATATTTAATAAGTTTTAAGGAATATGACAAAAAACGATATTGTAGGTGTTGAAGGGTGGTTTCTGGAAGGAGTTGGGGTACAAAATGGAAACAAAAATGTGATTTAATTTTATTTACTTAAAATATTTTTTATATGTTAAAAAATTCAGATAAATTGAAATCATGTAACTTTTCTCATCATAATGCAATAAAAGTTAAAAAAAAAAAAAGAATCTTACTAACAGAAATCAAGACTACGTGGCATCAGCAGAACCTAGTTCTCCTACCACAGTAAATCCTGGATACCCCAAAACACCAGAAAACAAGATTTGGATCTAAAATTATATCTCATGATGGTGACAGAGCAATTTAAGAAGGACATACATAACTCCCTTAAAGAAATACAAGAGAACAGAGGTAAAGAGGTACATGCACTTAAAGAGGAAACACAAAAACCTCTTAAAGAATTACAGGAAAGCACAAGCAAACATGTGAAGGAATTGAAAAAAACCATCCATGATCTAAAAATGGAAGTAGAAACAATTAAGAAATCACAGAGAGAGACAACTCTGGAGATGGAAAACCTTGGAAAGAAGTCAGGAGCCATAGATGCAGGCATCACCAACATAATACAAGAGATAAAAGAGAGAATCTCAGGTTCAGAAGATAACATAGAAAACATTGACACAAGAGTCAAAGAAAATGCAAAATTCAAAAAGCTCCTAAACCAAAACATCCAGGAAATACAGGACACAATGAGAAGACCAAACCTAAGGATAATAGGTATAGAAGAGAGTGAAGACTTCGAACTTAAAGGGCCAGAAAATATCTTCAACAAAATTTTAGAAGAAAACTTCCCTAACCTAAAAAGATATGCCCATGAACATACAAGAAGCCTAAAGAAGTCCAAATAGTTTGGATCAGAAAAGAAACTACTCCTGACAAATAATAGTCAAACCATCAAATGCACAAAACAAAGAAAGAATATTAAAAGCAGTGAGAGAAAAAGTCAAGTAATATATAAAGGCAGACCTATCAGAATTACACTAGAATTCTTGCCAGAGACTATGAAAGCCAGAAGACCCTGGGCTGATGTCATACAACCCTAAGAGAACACAAATGCCAGCCCAGGTTACTATATCCAGCAAAACTCTCAATTACCATAGATGGAGAAACCAAAGTATTCCATGAGAAAATCAAATTTACACAGTGCCTTTCCACAAATCCATCCCTTTAAAGTATAATAAATGGAAAACTCCAACACAAAGAAGGAAACTACATCCTAGAAAAAGCAATGGAGTATGGGAGGAGAGGCCCTTAGCCCTGTGAAGGTTCTATGTCCCAGTGTAGGGGAATGCCAGGGCCAGTAAGCAGGAGAGGGTGGGGTGGCGAGTAGGGAGAGGAGATAGGGAATAGGGGTTGGTTCTTGTTGGGTTTTTTTTTTTTTTTGGAGGGGAAACTGTGAAAGGAGATATGTATGTATGACATGTAAATAAGAAAATATCTAATAAAAAAAAGCAAGGAAGTAATCTTCCAACAAAACTAGAAGAAGATAGCCACATGAACAGAGTTTTAAGTTTAACAACAAAAATAACAGGAAGCAACAATTACTTTTCCTTAATATCTATTAATATCAATAGACTCAATTCCCCAATAAAAAGACATAGGTTATCCAACTAGGTACATAAACAGAACCCAACATTTTGTTGCATTCAGGAAACCCACCTCAGTCTCAAAGACAGACAGTACCTCAGAATAAAAGGCTGGAAAACAAGTTTCTAAGCAAATGGTCCCAAGAAACAAGCTGGAATAGCCATTCTAATATCAAATAAAATCGACTTTCACCCTAAAGTGATCAAAAAAGATAAGGAGGGACACTTCATACTCATCAAAGGTAAGATCTACCAAGATGAACTCCCAATTTTGAACTTATATGCTCCAAATGCAAGAGCATCTACATTCATAAAACAAACCTTACTAAAGCTCAAAGCACAAATAGCATCACACACAATAATAGTGGAAGACTTCAATGCCCTGCTCTCTCCAATGGGCAGATTATGGAAATAGAAAGTAAACAAAGACACAGTGAGATTAATAGATGTTATGAAACAAATGTATTTAACAAATACATTTTTTTATCCTAAAACAAAAGGATATATCTTCTTCTCAGCACTTCATGGTACCTTCTCCAAAATTGACCATAACTGGTCAAAAATAAGGTCTCAACAGATACAAGAAGATTGAAATAATTCCTTGCATCCTATCAGATCTCCATGGACTAAAGCTGCTCCTCAATAACAACATAAACAATAGAAAGCCCACATACACGTGGAAGCTTAACAACACTTTACTCAATGATAACCTGGTCAAGGAAGAAATAAAGAAATTAAAGACTTTCTAGAGTTTAATGAAAATGAAGCCACAATATACCCAAACTTATGGGACACAATGAAAGCTGTCCTAAGAAGAAAACTCATAGCTCTAAGTGCCTCGAAAAAGAAACTGGAGACAGCATACACCAGCAATTTGACAGCACATCTGAAAGCGCTAGAACAAAAAGAAGCAAATTCACCCAAGAGGAGTCCATGGTAGGAAATAATCAAACTCAAGGCTGAAATAAACCAAATGGAAACAAAAAGAACTATACAAAGATTCAACCAAACCAGGAGCTGGTTCTTTGAGAAAATCAACAAACAATAAACCCTTAGCCAGACTAACTTGAGGGCTCAGAGCCAGTATCCTAATTAACAAGATCAAAAATAAAAAGGGAGATATAACAACAGAAACTAAGGAAATCCAAAAAAATCATCAGATCCTACTACAAAAGCCTATACTCAACAAAACTGGAAAACCTGGATGAAATGGACAATTTTCTAGACATATACTAGGTACTAAAGTTAAATCAAGATCAGATAAATTATCTAAACAGTCCCATATCATCTAATGAAATAGAGTCATTAGTATTCTCCCAACCTAAAAGAATCCCAGAACCAGATGGGTTTAATGCAGTTTAAAGACCTTCAAAGAAGACCTAATACCAATACTCTTCAAACTATTCCACAAAACGGAAACAAAAGGTGCTCTACCCAATTCGTTCTATGAAGCTACAATTACTCTGATACCTAAACCACACAAAGACTTAACAAAGAAAGAAAACTTCAGACCAATTTCCCTTATTAATATCGATGCAAAAATGCTAAATAAAATTCTTGCAAACCAAATCCAAGAACAGATCAAAATGATCATCCACCATGATCAAGTAGGCTTCATCCTAGGGATGCAGGGATGGTTCAATATACAGAAATCCATCAATGTAATCCACTACATAAACATAATCAAAGAAAATAATCATCCGATCATCTCATTGGATGATGAGAAAGCATTTGACAAAATTCAGCACCCCTTCATGATAAAAGTCTTGGAAAGATCAGGATTTCAGGGCCATAATTAAAAATAGTAAAAGCAATATACAGCAAACCAGTAGCCAACATCAAACTAAATGGAGAGAACCTTGAAGCAATCCTATTAAAATCAGAGAATAAGCAAGGCTGCCCAGTCTTTCCATACCTATTCAATATTGTACATGAAGTCTTAGACAGAGCAATTATACAACAAAAGAAGATCAAAGAGATAAAAATTGGAAAGGAAGAAGTCAAATTATCACTATTTGAGGATGATATAATCATATACTTAAGTGACCCCCAAAATTCAATCAGAGAACTCATAAATCTGATAAACAACTTCAGCAAAGTAGCTGGATATAAAATTTACTCAAGCAAATCAGTTGCCTTCCTCTACACAATGGATAAAAAGGCTGAGAAAGAAATTAGGGAAATAACACCCTTCACAATAGTCACAAATAGTATAAAAGTCACATATAATATATAGAGTCACACCTTGGTGTGACACTAACTAACCAAGTAAAATATCAGTATGACAACAACTTCAAGTCTCTGAAGAAGGAAATTGAAGAAGATCTCAGAAGATGGAAAGATCTCCCATTCTCATGGATTGGCAGGATTAATATACCAAAATGACCATTTTGCTGAAAGCAACATACAGATTCAGTGCAATCCCTACCAAAATTTCAACTCAATTCTTTACAGACTTGGAAAGAGTAATGTGACAATTCATCTGGAATAACAAAGAACCTAGGATAGCGAAAACTATCCTCAACAATAAAAAAACCACTGCTGTAATCACCATCCCCAAACTTAAGCTATACTACAGACCAATTGTGGTAAAACTTGTATGGTATTGGTACAGTGACAGGCAGGTGGATCAATGGAATAGAATTGAAGACCCAGAAATGAACCCACACACCTATGGTCACTTGATCTTTGACAAAGGAGCTAAAACCATCCAGTTGATAAAAGACAGCATTTTCAACAAATGGTGTTTGCTCAACTGGCAGTTAGCATGTAGAAGAATGCAAATCGATCCATTCCCATCTCCTTGTACAAAGCTTAAGTCCAAGTAGATCAAGGACCACCACATAAAACCAGATACACTGAAACTAATAGAAAAGAAAGTGAGGAAGAGCCTTGAGCACATAGGCAGAGGGGAAAATTTCCTGAACAGAACACCAATAGCTCATGCTCTAAGATCAAGAATTAACAAATGGGACCTCATAAGATTACAAAGGTTCTGTAATGCAAAGGACACTGTTAATAGGACAAAACAGCAACTCACAGATTAGCAAAAGATATTTATCAATCCTATATCTGATACAGGGTTAATATCCAATATATACAAAGAACCAAATAAGTTAAACTCCAGAGAATCAAATAACTCTATGAAAAAATGGGATACATAGCTAAACAAATAATTCTCAAGTGAGGAATACTGAATGGCTGAGAAGCACCTAAAGAAATGTTCAATGTCCTTCGTCATCAGGGAAATACAAATTAAAACAACCCTGAAATTCCACCAGTCAGAATGGCTAAGATGAAAAATTCAGGTGACAGCAGATGCTGGTGAGGTTGTGGAGAAAGAGGAACAGTCCTTTATTGTGGGTGGAATTGCAAGCTAGCACAATCACTCTGGAAATCAGTTTGGTGGTTCCTCAGGAAATTGGACATAATACTACTAGAGGACCTGGTGTATATACCACTCCTGAACATATACACAGAAGATGATCCCACATGTAATAAGGCCACATGCTCCACTATGTTCATAGCAGCCAACCCGAATGTCCCTCAACAGAGGAATGGACACAGAAAATGTGATACATGTATACAATGGAGTACTATTCAGCTATTACAAACAATAAGTTTATGAAATTCTTGGGAAATGGATGGATCTGGAGAATATCATCCTGAGTGAGGTAACCCAGTCACAAAAGAACACACATGGCATGCACTCTCTGATAAGTGGATATTAGCCCAGAAGCTCAGACTACCCCAAATACAATCCACAAACCACAAGAAACTCAAGAAAAAAGGAAGACCAAAGTGTGGATGCTTTGTTACTATTAGAATGGGGAACAAAATACCCATGGAAGGATTTGTAGAGACAAATTATGAAGCAGAGACTGAAAGAATGGCAATCCATAGACTGTTACATCTGGGAATTCTTTCCATATTCAATCATCAAACCCAGACAGCAGCCTGATATAGCTGTCTCCTGAGAGGTTCTGACAGTGCCCAACTAATATAAAAGTAGAGACTCCCACCCATTCATTGAACTGAACATAGCGTCCCCAATGAAGGAGCCAGAGAAAGGACCCAAGGAGCAGGAGTTTGCAGCCCCTTAAGATGAACAACAATATGAACTAACTAGTATCCTCAGTGCTCCCAGGGACTAAGCCATCAACCAAAGAGCATACATGGTGGGACTCATGGCTCCATCAGCATATGTATAGCAGAAGATGGCCTAGTCAGTCATCAATGAGAGGAGAAGCCCTTTGTCCTGTGTAGGTATATGCCCCAGTGTAGGGGAATGTTGTGGTCAGGAAGTGGGAGAGGGTGGGTTGGTGTGCAGGGAGAGTGGGGAGAGAACAGGGTTTGTTTTTTTTTGTTTTTGTTTTTGATATTTTTAAAGTTGTAACCAGGAGAGGAGATATCATTTGAAATTGTAAATAAAGGAAATAACTAATAAAAATAAATAAATAAATAGATAAATAGATAAATAGATAAATAAATAAAAAGATTAAGTGTCCATAGGTGTGTCAATTGACTTGTGGGTCTTCTATTTGATTCTATTGATTAACCTGTCTGATTTCTATGAAAATACCACGTGATTTTTATTACTATTGCTTTGTAGTATAGCTTGAAATTAGGATTGTTGAGACCACTCAAAGTTCTTTTATTGTGCAGGATTGTTTCAATTATGTGTTTTCTGTTCTTCCATATGACGTTGAGTGTTATTCTATCAAGATATGCAAGAACTGTGTTGCAACTTCAAATGGAATTGCTTTTAATCTATAGATTTCTATTGGTAAAATGGACATTTTTTCTATGTCTATCCTTGTGATCCAAAAGCATGAGAAATCTTTCCATCTTACTTGTTCAACTATGTTCATAGCCACTTTATTCATAATAGCCAGAAACTGGAAACAACTGATATGTCCCTCAACGAATAATGGATAATGAAAATGTGGTACATTTACATACTAAAATATTACTGAGTTCTTAAAAACAATGATATAATGAAATTTGCCGGCAAATGGATATAACTGGAAAAATAATTTTGAGTGCTTTGAGTGCTGTAAACCATACCCAGAGAAAAACATGACATACATTCAGTTATAAGTGGATATTAACCATAAAGTAAAGGATAACTATGTTACAATCCACAAACCAAAAGAATCTAAGTATCCAGAAGGGATCAAGGGTAGAAGTCATGCTTGAATTTCACTGAATAAGGGAATTAGAATAGATATGGGTGGACAGTATGAGGGGAGGACTGGAAGGCATGGGAGTGGGGATAGAAACAAGAGGGATCAGGTGAAGGGAGATGGAGAAGAGCATACTAGGAAGGCCAACTGAAATTGGAGGGGGGGTGCATTTCTGGATGAGTAAGAAACCTAGGGCAATGGAACCTCCCAGGAATCTATGAAGGCAACCCCAGATGTGCAAGATATGGAGCCTAAACAGGCTTTCTTCTCTAACCAGGCAAGGTTTCCAACCCAGCCATAAACACTTCAACATGCAATTTGTTCTGACTACAAGATCTACAAGATGTGTAGTGGTAAAAATGGTCCAGAATTTAAAGGAATGGCCAACCAATGACTGATACAACTTGAGACCCATTTATGAGGGGTCACCCACCCCTGACATATTTAAAGATATTCTGTTATACTTACATATAGGAACCTAGCATATTAGTAGCCAGAGTGGCTTCATCTAGCTTCTGACTGGAGTAGATGGAGAGACCCACAGCCAAACATTATGTGGAACACAAGGGATCCTGCAGAAAGGGTCAAAGTGGGAGTAAAGCTGTAGTAGCTAGAGGAGTCAGGTACATACAAAACAAGAAGAGGGCCCATGTAACCGGATAATCAAGGCTCACAGGAACTCACAGTGAATGAAGCTACAATCAGGGAGTATGTATGGATCTGACCTAGATCTTTGGCATATATGTTATGGTTGTATAGCTTGGTGTTCTTATGGGGCTCTTAACAATGGGAGCAGATACTGTCTCTGACTCTTTTGCCTCCTTTATCTCTTATTGTGTTGCCTTATACAGCGTTAGTATGAGGGGAGGTGCCAGTCTTATTATAACTTATATGCTATGTTTGATTGATGTCCCTAAGAAGCCTACTCTTTTCTGAATAGACATGGAGGAGGCATTTATCCAAGGCAGAGAGAAGTTGTACAGGAGGTACTAGGAAGACAAGAGAGAAACTGTGGTTGGGATGTAATACATAAGAGAGCAGTACATTTAAATATATAAGAAAAAAACTGACAAGAATTAATAAACAAGATCAAGCATGGAACATACAACTAGAAAAGAAATTATAAATGTAAAGCACACCAATTTTCAGGTGCTAATAAAATTCTTTTATAAATATGAATAAAAGTCCAGAAATTATGAATTGTTAATTTTTCTTTGATGTATTTCCATTCCTTCTTAGAAATAATACACAATTTCTACTTTTATCTTGGAACTCACAAGAAAGCCCTACGTGAATTAATATAGAAAAAAATTGCTAATGGTTCATATTAACATTATTAAGGAAAAGAAAATATATATAGTGCTCCACTGTGTAGATTGGTGTTTCTAAGTATGATCTTTGTGTCTGTAATATTTTGGTGTTAGAGAGGTTGTTTAGTATTTAGGAGCACTAGCTGCTCTTCAGAATACATATGGTAGCTGTCTTAGTTAGGGTTTTACTGTTCTGAACAAAAACCAGCACCAAGGCAACTCTTAAAAGGATGGCATTTAATTGGGGCTGGCTTACAGGTTCAGAGTTTCAGTTCATTATCATCAAGGCAGGACCATGGCAGTGTCCAAACCAACATGGTGCTAGAGTAGCTCTTGTTTCTCAGGCAGCTAACTAAAGACTGGCTTCTAGGCAGCAAGGACAAGGGTTTTAAAGCCTATGCCCACTGTGACATACCTATTCCAAGAAGGATACACCTCCTAATAGCTCCACTCCTCAGGCCAAGCATATATAAACTATCACAGTGGCTCATAGGCATCTGTCACTCCAGTTCCACGGTATTGAATACCCTTTTCTGTCTTCCATAGGCAGTAGGTAGTCATAGGTGCATATGAAAACATTCAGGCAAAAAAAAATGTACCTAAAATAAAATAAGCAAATCTACAATTGCAAAAGAATAACTTAATTTCTATGATTGATACATCAATAATATGCTAAATTATGCTGTGAATTAAACTTTGTTCAAAGGAAAGCTATCAATGGTGCTTTGGTATTCATTACTAAGAATTTTTTGTCTAACAGATGCTTTCTTTTTTGGTTTGATACCAATCAGAAGATCAAAGCTCTGAGGTTTCTAAGTAAGATTACTTTCACCTCTGTAGTTTCATTCTCTGTCTACATTTAGAAATGTTCCATCAATGGATACATCTATGTTATCTGGAAAATATTGCGCCGACTTTTGAAGATGTGTTTAGCAATGGAACTTTATGATTTTATCTTAAATAAAATTTTCCTAACTTTAATATTTTGAGTCCATACAGCTATTAACAATGTCCCACAACAATGTTATGTATTCAATACAGTTAAAAGACATGTCTTGTGAAAATATAATGGTTATCATAGCAGAAGAGAGGGGAACTATCTTGACTACAGGAATAATGCCAGAATATTAGTAATAGAAAAGAAACCCTAACACCATTTCATGATGTCATTCTTTGGATATCAAATGTTCTTTAAAAGTAAATGTTCCAAAGGCTTAGAGTACCAGTCAGTGCATGACTTGGAGGTGGTTTACCATTTTGGAAATGGAAATAAAAGGAAGTTAAGTCATTTATAATGAGCCTTGGAAGGAGACGACTGAAACCTAGAACCTTCTCTTCTGTCTCTCTCATTGCTTCCTGGATATCATTAGATAAACATCTTTCTGACCATCAATTACCACCATGATATCAGCCTTCACTACAGGTTCAGAAGCAATCCTGCTAAAGCTTCTAATGCCACAATCCAACACAAAACTCTTTACTCTTTACAAACAGTTATATCTGATGTTTGTTGTAATAATAGAAAGCTGGTAATGTACCAAGTGTACTTGCTCTGTTTCTTAATGAATACTTGGGTTATGTTTACCCCTTAACTACTGTGAAAATACTTGAATTTCTACTTTTAGTTCATTTGTATATGAATCTAAAAACAATGCCTAAGTAAAGGGAAAGTTCTATTTTAATTTAATAAATGGCGACTCTTGGGTTTTAAGGGACAAACAACTTTGTATAGTGTCAGGAAGAAATGGGTAGAACAGCCTTAACATGCAAGTGGCTTTCTTGAAAAGAGCATAAGTGCTACCAGGACCATTTGTTTTGTTTTGCTTGGTATTTCAATATTCAACAAAATTTTAACATGTTTTTCACATCAGTCAAATCTCTCCAGATGCTCCCAACCACCCCTCATCCTCCTAACTGTATCTCCCTCCCTCATCTCTCTCTCTCTCTCTCTCTCTCTCTCTCTCTCTCTCTCTCTCTCTTTCTCTCTCTCTCTATTTGTGTGTGTGTGTGTGTGTGTGTGTGTGTGTGTGTGTGTCTAGTGTCTATTTCTGTCTCTTCTCTTTCTACTAAAACATTTTTAAAAAGGAAAACAAAAGCAAAAAGAGAAAACAACCAGGAAGTATAAAAGTGTCCACAAAAGCACAAAACACCAAGACAGAAACGTGAAAACAGACCAAAGTTAAACCAAAAGTAGCATTGAGTTTATTCTGTGTTGGCCATCTACTTCTGGGCAAGAGGTCTACCCCAGAGTGTGGTTGATATATCTAGCTAGCCTCCGGAAAGAAAACTTGGTTAAGGGTTGAACCCCATGTCCAATTTCTCCTCTTATTTCTACAACCCTGTCAGGTTTGGATGTGTGCAGATCTTGTGATTGCTGCTACAATCTCTGTGAGTATACATTGCATCAGTGCTGTTCTGTCTTGATGATCTTATCCACCCCCTCTGGCCCTTACCAATCTTGCTTCCTCCTCTTTTGCACAGATTCTTGAGTTCTGAAAGCAGAGATTATGATGACATTGCATTTGGGCTGAATGCTCCAAAGTATCTCACTCCATCCCTATTGTCCAGTTGTGTTTCTCTTTTTAAATTCCAAACTACTTCAAAAAGAACCTTGTCTGATATGGATTGAGGAAAGCACTCATGAACGGATATATCTGTCTGTCATTAGGAGCCATTTGGTTTCTCACCCAATAGCTTTCGTCTTCTGTTTCTCACTATATCACTATTCAAATGTTGCCTATTAAAACTGTATTTCACAATATTTAAATATCAAATTAATTATAAATTCTGAGAGACATATCAAATATGTTTAGTTCAATTTTTCTTTAATAATGAACAAGAAAAAAGTTAAAAAATAACCCCACCTACTCCCTGACGCACTTCTGTGATAGTAACTTAACTCCACATAACTGTGAGCCAGTGAGCATCTATTACACACTGCTGAATTTATGACACTGTACTTCTCTGTCAGTTATTATTTACAGACTAGTTTCATTGTCCACAGAGCTCACAAAACACAGAGTGGATGTGGTCAATGTTTGGAGCAGCTCCCAAGGAATGAGTGACACCTGATCCAAGCTCGACCTCTTATCTACACAAATCACAAAGACCTGACACTACTCTTCAATTTTGTGTTCAAGGTTTAAAAATAGATGGAAGTAAGGTAACATGTACTGCAAATACTATATACAGATGATTCATCAATCTCTCTCCAAACTATGGACTTGTTTGTGTTTGTCTGCACATGTCTGTGCGAATGGAGACTAGAGTACCACCTCAAGAGCCCTTCATCAGGCAATGTTTACTTTGATTTTTCAACAAGGTATCTCATTGATAGCATTTAGCCAAAGAGATAGAATGTCCACAGACGTCTGTGAATTCTCTGAATTATCTACCTTTCTCTATACAGTACAAATGCAAAACACTATGCTTGAAATTTGTGTGTGGGTCCTAGGGATGCAACGTGGAGCAGTGGACCAGCACTGCTACTTAGGCCTTCATACTAATAAGGTAAACACATTACCTCTTGAGCTGTGTCTGCCGAGAGATATGGCATGTCTCATAACCAACAATGTCCTAAACAGTAGTAGTACATGAATACATAGAGATACCTTTCAACATTTTAATGGCAATTGTTTATATGTATCATCTCACCTGTTATTCTGTAATATTAACTCATTGAAGCTTTCCACAACCAAAAGTCGATCACCTTAAGCTGTATGATCATCCATAGTGTACACTTTTCAAAAGAAAAAACCAAAAAGCCATGTTTTTTACAGCCCTTATTAATTATCTGAGGAAATTTCTTAATCCTTACTAAACATGGGAAGCCATTTTGTGAAACTGTAAAGAATACTACAATTTTATACGAATAATCCTTTAGTGAGACACTCTTTTCTATGTTCTCTAAATAAACATTGCTCAACTTTAAACAGCTTTTGCAATCCTACTGTTAGTCGTAATTAAAGCTTAATTAAATCTCTTTCACTCTAAGAGTAACTATCACACATGATTCCCTCAAGCATTGGAACTTATTTTTATTCTGATATATTTTGAACATTTTTTAATACTATTATGAAAATATATGTGAAATAGCAGTCAAATATTTGCAGGATGTTAGTGACAATGATGTGAAATTTTACATGAAGTAATAATCATGAACTAACAGTATAATGAACATTCAGCTTTGAGAAAGCTAAAACATTGAAATGATACAAAGGAGAATTTGAAATTTTGCCCCAGAGTACCTTGTAACCTTACCATGTAACCTTAAGCCTTGATTTTGTCCTGCATAATCTCTGCTTTTAAAAATGAAAGAATAAGAAATAATTTTTCTTTCATTAAAAATAGAATTTTTTCATGGAATTTTTTCTGATTACTCTTCCCCCTCCCTAGGGAAATGTCGCCAACTTCTTCCCAAACTCTCTTTTCATCTAAACCCCCTCCACCTCCCAGCCCCTTCTCTCATTACAAAACAAATAAGCATCTAAGGAATAATGATAAGATAAAATATAGTAATACAAAACATAAACAAATAAATTGGAACAAGACAACACAAACAAACAGAAGGAAGGAAGAGGTCCTAGAAAAGGCACAGGCAACAGAAGTAGATAGAGAGACTCATTCATTCCCACATTCTGAAGTATCATATAAAATAGAAACAGGAAGCCATTATGTATACAAAGGACCTTTAGAGTTAAAACATGGAAATAAAAAATTAAAAAAAATATATTTATTAACAACAACAGGAACAACAAGAAAGCTACGAGATGACATCATGAGGGTACTAGCTAGTTCATATTGTTGTTTGTCCTAAGGGGCTGCAAACCCTTCAGCTCCTTTGGTCCTTTCTCTAACTCCTTCATTGGGGACTGTGTACTCATTCAATGAATGGCTGTGAGCCCCTACATTTGTATTAGTCAGGTATTGTCAGAGCCTCTCAGGAGATAGCTATATCAGGCTGGGTTGTCCTTCCTTCAGTCTCTGCTCCATAGTTAATCTCTGCAACTCCTTCTGTGGGTATTTTGTTCCCTCTTTTAATAAGGAATGAAATGTCCACCTTTTGGTCTTCCTTCTTCTTAAGTTTCTTGTGGTTTGTGGGTTGTTCTTCCTGTATTCCAAACTTCCAGGCTAATAACCACTTATCAGAGAATGCATACCATGTGTGTTCTTTTGTGATTGGGTTACCTCACTCAGGATGATACTCTCCAAGGAACCTCCAAATATTCCTTTGAGGGTCTTTTCTGTTTTCCCTGTACTGCTTGGCATTCACCCTACTCTTAAGAGTAGTTTGTTTCCCCAATGAGATTCCTTTGAAAGAAATCAAGTTTTGATTTGCAAGTGTTTTATTAATTGGAGATTGCTGCTGGGCTTCGGGTGGGGACACATGTTCATTTTCTCTTGAAGTTCTAGGACCACATCTAGTGTCTGCTGCTTCAGCCTCTAGGAATTTATATTTGTCTTTGACTCACTGTGCTTAGAAGGCCACAATTCCTTCCCTCTGGCTCTTAAACTCTTTCTTGCCCCCTCTTCTGCACAGTTCCTCAAACTTTGAGTAAAAGGATTTGATAGAGACATCCCATTTAGAACCACAGGTTCCAAGAGCCCTGCATAATATCTGACTATTGGTCTTTCTATTTGTTCCCATCTGCTGCAAGACGAAGCTTTTCTGATGATGACTGAGAAAGGCCCTGAGGTATGAGTATATCAGTATCTCATTAATAATATTTGTTTTTAGAGGGAGGGTTCACTTAGTAGTATAGTAGTATTGTCAGTTTTACAGCCAATTTCCTATATCTCTGGCCAATTGTCTCTTAAAACTTTATAAAAATTCACTGTAAAGTTTCAATGCCCCAGTGTAGAGGAATGCCAGGGTGGGGAGGTAGGAGTGGGTGGGTAGGTGGGGAAGCACCCTCCTAGAAGCAAGGAGAGAGGGGATGGGATAGAGGGTTTCCAGAGGGAAAACTGGGAAAGGGGATAATAAAAGACATAAAGGGGATAATAAGAGACAAAAGTCTCTTTTATTAGAGAAATGGTGTGAATAGATGAATGCACTGAGGAAAGGCAAACTAAGTGATACTGTGAAGTATAAAGATTTTTTCTGTCTTTTCTTATACATATAAATTGGTCAAATTGTTTAGTCATCACTAATTTGTGAATAGTCCTTAAATACTGAATATTTTCTCATGTGTTTGCACTGACTTTCTGCTCTGTAACTCCACACCATCTTTAGTAATGTATTTTCTTTGGATTTCTGACTTGCTTCTAGTGATCTTCCTTATTTTCCCTAAATTATTGCTATTATTTTTGTCTTTCTTTCTTTCTTTTTTTTTTTTTTTTTTTTTGAGACAGGGTTTCTCTGTGTAGCTCTGGCTGTCCTGGAACTCACTCTGTAGACCAGGCTGGCCTAGAACGCAGAAATTCGCCTGCCTCTGCCTCCCAAGTGCTGGGATTAAAGGTGTGCCCACCACCACCTGGTGGTATTATTTTTTGATATTATAATTATTTTATTTTAATCTTCCATTTCTTTCAAACTTTCCTGTATACTCATACTTGCTCTCTTTCAAATTTATGGCCTCTTTTTTCATTAACTTCTGCTATGTAAATAAACACACACATGTATATGTATATGTATATATATATATATGCACACACACATTAATAAATATAATCTACTCAATAGGAACAGTGTACTTTGTATGCTTTTTAGGAATGATTAAGTATTGTGTAAGTAATTGTTGTGCTCTTACCTGGAGAAGCTAAAACACAGCTTGTAAGTCACTCAAATATATATATATATATTTCCTTGAAAAGGAGTGAAGATAAGAAGTGAAGGCATTGTATAAATGAACCACATTTTCTGTATCCATATTTGCATTGTGGGACATCTGGGTTGTTTCCAGCTTCTGGTCATTAAGGCTGCTATGAATGTAGTGGATTATTTTTCCCTGTTGTATGGTGGGGCATCTTTTGGGTAAATGGCCAAAAATTGTATACCTGGATCTCTAGGTAGATCTATTTCCAATTTTCTAAGGAACCTCCAGGTTGATTTCCAGAGTGGTTGTACCAGTTTGCAATCCCACCAGCAGTGGAGGAGTTTCTTTCTCTACATTCTTGTTACCATGTGCTATCACCTAAGTTTTTGATCTGAGCCACTCTGATTGGTGTAAGGTGGAATCTCAGGGTTGCTTTGATTTGCATTTCCCTGATGACTAAGGACTTTGAATATTTCTTTTGGTGCTTCTCAGCACCTAAATATAGAATGGCTATTCTATGTTCCTCTGTGACTTTGAATATTTCTTTAGGTGCGTCTCAGCACCTAAATATAGAATGGCTAGTCTATATTCCTCTGTTGTGAATTCTATGTTTAGTTTTGTACTCCATTTTTTGATTGGATTGTTTGCTTTTTTTGGAGGTTAGCTTCTTTAGTTCTCTATATAGTTTGGATATTAGCCCTCTATTGGATGTGGGGTTAGTGAAGATTTTTTTCCAATATGTAGGTTGCCAGTTTGTCATATTAACTATTTCTTTTGACTTACAGAAGCTTTTCAGTTTCATGAGGTCCCATGATATTAGAGCTTGAGCTATTGCAGTTCTGTTTAGGAAATATTTTCCCACCCTCACTTATGGGTTCGAGGCTTTTCCACTTTCTCTTCTGTTATTTGATTTTATGTTGAGGTCCTTGATCCACTTTGACTTGAGCTTTGTGCAAGGTAACAAATATGTATCTATTTTCATTTTTCTACCTACAGATTGCCAGTTAGACCAGCACCATTTATTGAAGAAGCTTTCTTTTTTCCATTGTAAATTTTTGGTATCTTTGTCAAAGATCAAGTATCCATAAGAGTGTGGTTTTATTTCTGAGTCTTTAATTATATTCCATTGATCAATGTGTTTGGCTCTG
The DNA here is from genome assembly GCA_019843815.1 of Montemys delectorum. Taxonomy (NCBI): domain Eukaryota; kingdom Metazoa; phylum Chordata; class Mammalia; order Rodentia; family Muridae; genus Montemys; species Montemys delectorum. The sequence goes on along the minus strand of JADRCD010165402.1, from coordinate 22,434 downwards.
TACCAATACCATGCAGTTTTTATCCCTATTGCTCTGTAGTACAGCTTGAGGTCAGAGATTGTGATTCCTCTAAAAGTTCTTTTATTATTATTTTTTTTCCTTATCCTAGGTTTTTTTTTCTCTTTCCATATGTAATTGAGAATTGTTCTTTCCAAGTCTGTGAAGAATTGTGTTGGAATTTTGAAGGGGATTGTGTTGAATCTGTTGATTGCTTTAGAATGATCATATTGTGATCATGAGTTTTGCAGGCAAATGGGTGGAACTAGAACATATCATTCTAAGTGATATAACTCAGACCCTAGAGGACATGAATAGTATGTACTCACTAATCAGTGGATATTAGCCAAAAAAGTACAAAATATCTAAGACAAAATCAATAGAACTCAAGAAGATTAAGCAGAAGAACCCAAGTGGGGATGCTTCAATCCCTCTTGGAAAGGAGAAGAAAATAATCAAGGGAGGCAGAGAGAGGGAGGGTTCTGGGCGGGAGGGGGAGAAGGAGGGGAAAAAGGCACATGATCAGGTATAGGGTAGGGGACAGGAGAGAAGCCCTGAGCGCCAGCAGAAAAATATGGAAATATGCAACCTGGGAGGGGGGGGGGAGGAAGGGGACCCTCTAGAAAGTATCAGAGTCCTGGGAGGTGGGAGACTCTCAGGACTCAGAGACCCTATATGAAATGCCCAAAAGTTGAGAGAGGGAACTCATAGAGTCCAACTCCAGAAGAAAGACAGGGCATCAAGCAGAGGGATAGGGTTGCCATCCCGGAGTCAAAAACTCTGACCCAGAATTGTTCCTGTCTAAAAGAACTGCAGAGACAAAAATGAAGAAGAGACTGGGGAAAAGGCTGTCTAGCAACCAGCCCAACTTGGGATCCATCTCAAGAGGAAGCCCCAAGGCCTGATACTATTAATGATGCTATGGCATGCTTACAGACAGGATCCTAGAGTGATGGTCCTCTGAGAGGTTCAACAAGCACCTGACTGAGACAGAAACAGACAGAGATATCCAACCATTGGACTGAAGTCAGGGCCTCCTGTGGTTTAATAAGGGAAAGGCTGGAAGAGACTGAAGAGAAGTGTGATCCCATAGGAAGACCAGCAGTCTGAACTAATCTCAGCCCCTGAGATCTCTCAGACACTGAGCCACCATACAAGGCAGCATACAAGAGTTGGTCAGAAGCCCAGACACATACATAGCAGAGGAATGTCTAGTTTTGCCTCAGTGGGAGAATAGCCTAACCCTGGAGAGACTTGGACTCCCCAGGGAGTGGGGAGGCCTGATAGGGGTGGGGCATTCACTTGGAGTTGAGGGGGAACCACCGTTGGGGGGAGAGGAATGGGATGAGGAACTGGAATGAGGTAGACAGGAAGTGAGGCAAAGACTGGACTGTAAAAAAAAATATAATTAAAACTCGAAGTGCAGATATTAAATGTATTTATTGCAAAATCATTCAATATTTACTATATAAGAAATAAGAACATTTTATTACATAACCATCACATTTCTCTATACTTCTCGTTACATCAATTTTTTTATCTATACAACACAATCCACTACTGGTTTTTTGATATAACTTTTGTAATTAATTTGTTGTAAATATATATATATCACAGAAATATTGAAAATATAACATGAGAACCTACCTATACCATTTTAAAACAGTTCATTGGCTCTTTGTTCCTCCCTGTTCCAGAGACAGCCACATCTTCTTGTGCAGTGCCAGCCTCATCCTGTAGACAAGATGATGGCTTTATTGGGTGCCTGGTTACCAGGGCTGCCTTCTGCTCTGCATCTGGCAAAGTGGAGATTATTGCCATCAACAACCCCTTCATTGACCTCAATTAAATGGTTTACATGTTCCAGTATGACTCCACCCATGGCAAATTCAAAGGCACAGTCAAGGCTGAGAATGGGAAGCTTGTCATCAATGGGAAGCCCATCACCATTTTCCAGGAGTGAGACCCGCTAATATCCAATAGGGTGATGCTGGTGTTGAGTATGTTGTGGAGTCTACTGGCAACTTCACCACCATGGAGAAGACCTGAACCCATCTGAAGGGTGGGGTCAAAAAGGTAATAATCTCTGCCCCTTTGGCTGATGCCCCCCATGTTTGTGATGAGTGTCACGGAAAATATGACAACTCACTCAAGATGCATCTTATACCACAAACTACTTAAACCCCTAGCCAAGGTCATCCAGACAACTTTGACATAGTGGAAGGTCTCATGACCACTGTACATGCCATCATTCTCACTCAGAATACTGTGTATAGACACTCTGGAAAGCTGTGGTGGCGTGATGGCTGTGAGGTTGCCCAGATCATCATCCCTGCATCCACTGGTGCTGCCAATGCTGAACAACAAGCTCATTGGCATGGACTGCCATGTTCCTCCACCACTGTATCCATTGTGGATCAGACATGCCACCTCAAAAAACCTGCCAAGTATGATGACATCAAGAAGGTGGTGAAGCAGGCATCAGAAGACCCACTGAAGGGCATCCTGGGCTACACTGAGGACCAGATTGTCTCCTGTAACTTCAACAGCAACTCCCACTCTTCCACCTTTGATGCTGGGAATGGCATTGCTCTCAATGACAACTTTGTAAAGTGAATTTCTTAGTATGACAATGAATACGGCTACAACAGGGTGGTAGAGCTCACGGCCTCGGCCTCCGAAGAGTAAGAAATCCTAGACCATTCACCCCAGCAAGGACACTGAGAGCAAGAAAGTGAGGCCCTTGGTTGCTGAGGAGCTCCTGTCCCAATTCAGCCCCTAACACTGAGCATATCCCTCACAATTTCCATCCCAGACCCCCATACGAGGGAGCATCCCCTATCGTCTTGAATACCATGAATAAAGCTCATTGCACTCAAAAACAAAAACAAAATCAAAACAGTTAAGTTTGAGTGTGTGTGTGTGTGTGTGTGTGTGTGTGTGTGAGTATGTGTTCATGTGCTCTTGTATGTTTACATGTTTGTTCATATATGGTTGTACATGTATGTGTGTGTTTGTGTGTATGTATATGTTTGTATATCAGGTGATGGTAAAAATATACTTTTGACTTTCTTGCTCTCACTGACAAAACAATCTAAGACAGCTAATTAATCAGCTGTAGTGACAGAGCCTACACAGTTTCTTACCAGTTTTAGAGAATATGAAGTTTATTCCAAATAGCCATCGCTTACAGCATTTATAATCAATTAAACACCTAACTGTATCCTAACATTTCCAAAGGCAGGTAGTGTTTCTCTTTATTCCTTTCATTAATTTTTCTGGTTTGCTCCAGCATAGCATTCCCGCTTTTTTACAATGCTGATAAACAACAATGCAGAAAATTTGGAGTTATCCTTGCTTTAAGGGCTTTTTAGTTGCCAGGTCACATGAAAAATGATTCAGCTTAAAGTCGGGTCTCTTGTGAGCAGGATTGTTTCTATTCATTCTCTTTTTTCCAGTGCCTAGAGTCCAACTAAAGTAACTCAAATCAAGGTACCAAGTATGGTATCTACAAAATTATACTCTGGTATAAAGCAAAATTACTTTCCGATACTTAGTTTATCATAACATAATCTGGAAAGAGGAGCAATTTCAATAACTTTAACACTGAAAAGCATTTGTCTAAGGAGCAAAGCTGTAAGATGTCTCGAAAATGTATGACACAGAGCTTGAAAACTAAAGAAATTTAAACTTAATTCACATTTTTATTCCAAGCTTTCATTTTTTATTTATGAATTACCTATTCATAATGCCTGACTTCATATGCTTTCAGGGTGGGTAGATGGTTGTGTTGATTTTATTAAAGTAGCTGACTGTAAAACGTGTTTCTGAAAATCACACTAACTTGGAAATAGTATTTTAATGCTCTTGGCTGAATTCTGAGGTTAAAACTAATGTTTGAAAGCAATAAGGTAGAAAACATACATATTTCTTAGTTGTGGTGTGCTTTACTCAGTCAGAATGTATGTGATAAGCCTTTCAAAATGTCAAGTATAGCTTATGTTTTACTACCTATATAACATCAGCTAAATAGATGTGTGCTCATTACATGTATTATCTAGTAACAACTGGTGTCTACTAATAGTATTTTTATTGTTTAATGCAAGTACTTTTGTCAACATACATAATTTCAACCTTTTTCTATTACTGACCTCCCAAAATCCATGCTATTATTCAACAGGTTCCCACTGGGGAGTTAAAATATATTGATGACAAAGGGCAAGAAAATGAGGAGAAATACAATTCTAGTACAATAAAAGAAAAATATCTCAAAAATCAGTCTTATCAGTCAATTGACGTTTATATTTGTATGATTATTAATAAAATGCAAGTATAGAATGGAGAACATGAATTCTTCAGTCATCCTTGGAGCATGAAAATATACTGTATATATATTTTTGAATATATGTGTGTGTGTGTTTATTCAGCACACACACTGTACATAGATTTTGACAGGTGCTTAGTCTTCAGCAAGAAAAATAAATCTCAAGCAAGATAAGTAAAGCACTTACTGACTTAGATATGTACTTAAAAATTTATATGGATAAAGGTGTAATGTGGAGAAAGAGGTTAGGACTTAAGCTCTTCCTCTGTTTAATATCTTATTTATGGTGAATAGAAAAATACTGTATTATTTTCAGTAAAGTTTTAGGCATATCGATATTTCACTCAATATATTTTCTGCATAGTCCAGGTCTACCAAACGCAAAGACTGTGTGGAGTTGCTTCTGCATCCCACCACACACTCTGCTATGGCTGTTCTTGGCACGGTTCCCGGAACTGGCAGTATCTTCAGTAGGAGTCACATACACACATCTCAGCAATGAAACTAGTTGAGGGACAGGATGTTATTACAAAGAGAAAAATCTGTAAAATGTTTCAAATATCAGTCACAGCCAAAAGGAAAAAGAAGTGGCGGTTAGTCAAATGTCAAAGCAGCACTGTGGAACGCCAGTCCTGTCCTCGGGAAAGTACATGTGGTTCTTCGTGCTTGAATCAGCTTCGTAGTCTGAAGATGAAAATATATGACGCATGGTTCTCAAAGAGGAAGCTTTAATCAAGTGCTGAATAAGGTCAGCTCATTTTTTTTTAAAAGGAAGAGTTTAAGAGGAAAAACATGTGTTTACAATTCTAGAAATGAAATAAAAGAAAAAGTGAAAGATTGTTAGAAGTGGTTTTTGAAAGTTTATATTTTGATTAATTTAGTTCATTAAAAAACTGCAATTATCTCTTCAAAATGTGAATCCCATTATATCCCCTCCCCCCTCTTTTTATCACACTGTCATGGCTGCTCAGTGCCTTACATACGTCAAGGCTTATATCATTCCCAGCGTCTCTGAATGTAAACGCTCTTCGCCCACGCTTCTTACGCACATACTCTCCTTTATTGCCCAACTAAAGTGTCTTCAATGCCTGACGCTGGCATGGATCTGAGGCCATTTATGTGGAAAGCATATATTCTTACCAGAAAGCTCGTTCCTTCCTTGTTAGGCTGATCATTATGTCTCCATTAACTTAATCACTACTTCTTTCAAAAAAACAATCAGTCCAGTTGCTCCACTATCAAAGTTCACAGAAAGTTATTTCTCTGTATTTTGCTACCATTACACTTTGTCCAGTAGGACAGGAGCTCCATGTCACTGTTGCCTGCTGCACTATTTTTTGAATCAAGAAAACTCATAAATGTTTTCTGAGTGAACAAATAATGAAAATAATGGGTCAAATTTTCAAAATAATCAACAAAATTGCTGGATGAGGTACTACAAATGCAATGAAAAGGTAATCTATCCTAAGTAAATTAGAGCTCCCAGACACTAATTGATTTCTTATTCCACAGTTAGAAGCTTTTTAAGCCACCCACTAATCATTGTGGTTCTCAGTGACAGCTCTGTATGGCATCCTACCTTTCTAAAAGTAGAAAAAATGCAGGAGAGATTTCAATCTTTACAACATGTTGTCTAAATCAGCATACTGTGCAAAAGTACACCAAAACAAACACCAGTACGTGCTACATTAACTCTGAAATCATTAGCTCTCACAAGCACAGAGAAAACGTGAGGATGGCTTTTAAAAACAAACAAAATAATAAATTCTGCAATAAAGATTTCAAAATACTCTGGATGCATACTGCTGTGCTGGCCCAGAGCAGTTGATTTATATGAATCAAATTTTCACAAAAATTCTAGAAAACATTAAAACCATTAGTATTCCAGTATTAATAAAAAACAATTGAACATTGTTATTTAAATGTGCTGTCTTAAACGCTTCAAGTTAAGCACTCTAAGCTGCCTATTATTAACATCTGGACCTGGTTACTGTCATAAGAGCCAGAGGCTTTAAAGTGTAATTAACAAGACAGTTAGCCCTCATCAAAAAATGTTAACAAAGCACAATGAGAGAAATAGAGAAAGTACGAGAGCAGCTGTAATGGATAGATAGCATTAACAACAACAACAACACCAAAATATAGGCAATCAACAGAAGTGACAACAACTTTACAAAATTTAGACTGTTGAGCCATCTGTTTCTAGAAATCAAACTTTTGTCAGAGGTTCAGGCTTCTCCAAGATTAGTATAGAATCAAGTATATAATTTAATGTACCAACCAGAATAACCAGAATATGTACAAATGGGTCAAAGTATTTTGAAACAGCCATGCCTTCAAAATTACTTATTAATGATACATTTGTATCTCTCAATATACAAATGCCTCAAAACTAGGTTTTGTTAGAAGTGGTCTAAATGTGTGAAACTCAAAGTTACAATTATATAGTTCAAAATTACTATAACATATCACTTATGTTATATTTAATTAGTTGAAACGTTTTATTTGAAGCTTAAACCTCATAATTAATAATGTTAAGAAGGCTCTAGGCATTCATAATAATCTCAAAACAGTTGCATTTCACTTGAAAATTCTTAGTGTCAATTTAACATGCTATAGACATTACTGAAGTAAAAAAAAGTAATGATTCCAATACCATATTTACCTATATTTGCAGAAAAATAAGTGGGCAATGTGGTGTGCATTTGTGTGTATTGAGATTAAAATACATCTATCTATATATACATAGATATAGGCTAATATATCTTTAGCTTCTATGTAGAATAACTACTTTAAATTAATAATATAGTTTTAAGATATTACCTTATAACTGACTCGACCAGTTTTTGTTGTCCAACTAAAGGTCACCTTCTCTTTTCCTTCCTTTGAGATAAAGAGAATACGGGAGGGATGTGGGTCAATGAGTAGAAGTGGGTGGCATCCACTTCACCTGATGTATCATGCTTTGGCTGGTGCTGATGGATATTAATCACAGGTTCAAGTACCAATGATTCAGTCCTCCAGGTGCCATTGTCAGTGCTAGAACCTTTGAGAGGTAAGGCTTAGCAATATGTAATTAGATATTAAGAGCTCTGTTTTCATAAATGGATTGAAGTTATTTCAACTGAGTGGGGTCATGCTGCAGCATTATCTCTGTCCAATCACATTAAGGCAGTGACAGGCCTGTGATTGGACAGAAATGGAGAGGTGGTGCAAAAGTTGGAGGAGGAAAGAGGTCAGAAGCAGGAGGAGAGAGGATCATGAAGGCAGACGATAAGGACCAGCCAGACCCCACAAGGTTATACAATCAAGCAAAGGCTTTTACAAAATAGATTAATTGTGTTAGAATATTATCCTTATTATTTGGTTCTGAAATTATTGTATTGGCATCTTGTAAATTGTGATTTTATTATTATATAAACCTGATTGGATATTAAGGCCTTAAGAGTCACGTTTTACTTACCGGGTCTTAGGCACTATTTAGATGAATCATTCTGGGGATGTGTAAAGAGTTGCATGTAAGCGAGATGTTTTTAATAGCTGGGAGAGAATAGTAAGAGCCTGCCAGGACGTGGTGATGCCGGTCAATACAGGCCCAAAAGGAAGACCAAAAGGTGGACATTTCATTCCTTCTTAAAAGGGGGAACCAAATACCCATGGAAGGAATTGCAGAGATTAACTTAGGAGCAGAGACTGAAGGAAGGACAAGCCAGCCTAAATATAGCTATCTCCTGAGGGGCTCTGACAATACCTGACTAATACAGATGTAGAGGCTCACAGCCATTCATTGAACTGAGTACACAGTCCCCAATGAAGGAGTTAGAGAAAGGATTTATGGAGCTGAAGGGTTTGCAGCCCCTTAGGACGAACAACAATATGAACTAACTAGTACCCTCAGAGCTCCCAGGGACCCAACTACCAACCAAGGGCTATATGTGATGAGACCGATTGTTTTGGCAGCATGTGTATAGTAGAGGATTGCAAATTTGATCATCAATAGGAGGAATGGACCTCGGCCTTGTGAAGGTTTTGTGCCCCAGTGTAGGGGAATGCCAGGGCCAATAACTGGGAGATGGTGGGGTGGCAGGCATGGGGAGGGGGGAGGCAACAGGGGTTTGTTCTTGTTGTTTTTGTTTGTTTGTTTTTTGGAGGGGAAACTGGGAAAGGAGAAATTTACATGTAAATAAAGAAAATACCTAATAAAAAAAAAGAACGTGGCCTGGCGGGAAATGGAGTTTGCAGAGTGGATTCATTTTTTAAATATTCCCGCAACAGGGTCAGGTATTCTGAAAGTGCTCAGTCCTCGGGGGAGCAGGTGTCTATAAAGCACAATCACTCTACTTCCTTAGCACCTATGAAGCAGACCATTCTTTTGCTTGTTCCCTCTTTCCCAAAGAACCCTTACAACAATGTTGGCACCATGCTCTTTATACAATCATCTAACAGAATCATGAGCCAAATGAACCTCTTTTTTGACACATTATCTAGTATCAATAATTTTTGCTATAACAATAGACTATGGACCAAGATATAATTCAAACAAATGTTACATGGTTACAAAATGGAGAAGCTGTTCTAAAACTTATCTAAACTAACCATTTAAATCCTATGATTTCCTAAAGTTATTTAAGTCATCTCAACACCAAAAAAAATTACACTATAAATCTATAGTTTTCTATAGCTATTTTAAACATCTCAACATCAGAAATAGTATTTTATTCATTCTATAGGTGACTGAATATGAAAAGGGAACAATAGTTTTCTTTCACATTTAAGGGATTTAGTTTCTCTCTTCATTTATTAGGTCTAACAAAGAAGCCAGTTGTTCCCATGAGAACTATTCACCACTTTACGACCACATCAGAAGTAAAAGTAATGCTCAGTGACCAGAGTCAAGAAGTTGAGAACAGAAATTTCTAGGGAGTCATGACCAGCTCCTTCCTAGGCCTCACTGATCCTTGATTATTTCCTGATATATGGTTTTAATCTTTATAGTTGGTTTTTATCACAGTTTCTTATATTTGAGAGATCCTACATGGCATATGGTATACAATGTATTTAATAAAAGACAAACTGAGTCCAAGATGCAGATCCAGAATAAATTGAGCAATGTTTAGCTTCATTGAGTTTTTGAATTACATCATGGGTATCCTACGCTTTTTGGCTAATAGCCACTTATAAGTATCATGTGTGTCCTTTTGGGTCTGGGTTACTCCACTCAGGATGATATTTTCTAGTTATATCAATTTGTCTATAAATTCATGATGTTCTTATTTTTAATAGCTGGATAATATTGCACTTTGTAAATGAACCAAATTTTTGTTATCCACTAATGAGTTGAGGGACATCTGGGTTGTTTCCAGTTTCTGGGTATTGCCAAAAGAGCTGCTAGAACAAGAAAGACTCAAGCAAGGATGCTTGAATCTCACTTAGAAGAAGAAATAACAAAGACATAGGAAGCAGATGGAGGGAGGGAACAGGCTGAGAGGGGGGATAGGGAGAGGAATGGGGGGATTGAAGAATAGGTGTGTGGAAAAACAGGAGAGATGTCCAGAGGGCCAGGAAAACGGAATGGAAAGTGAGGGTTGGCAGGGGTGGGGGTGGGGTGGGAGCATATCAAGGGTGTGCCATACATTGAAATGGGGGAGCTCCCAGGAGTCTATGGGGGGGGGTGACTCTAGCTCAGACTCCTAGTTGTGCGGAATATGAAACCTGAAGCGGCCACTCCCTATAGTCACACAACTTTCAACTCAAAATTTGTCTTGCCTAAAAGAAATGCAGAGACAAAGATGGAGCAGAGACTGAGGGAATAGCACCCTTAAAACTGACCAAACTTGAGTCCCATCCCATGGGCTAGGTCCAATTCCTGACACTATTAATGATACTCTATTATGTTTACAGACAAGAGCAGAGCATAACTGTCCCTAAGGGTTCCACCCAACAGCTAAGGGAAACAGATGCAGAGACCCACAACCAAACATTGGATGGAGCTCAAGGAGTCTTATGGAAGAGTTAGAGGAAGCATTGAGAGACCCGGAGAGGATCAGGCCTCCACAGCAAGACCAACAGAGTCAACTAACCTGGACCCCTTTGAAGCTGAACTCTTATCAAAATGCATACATGGGATGGACTGAGACCCCCTGCACATATGTAACAGATGTGAAAGTTGGCCTTCATCTAAATCTTTTGCCTGCCTGTCAATCCTGTTTCCCTAACTGAGCTGTCTTGTCTGGCCTCCCTTGAAGAGGTTGATGTTCCAGGGTGAGGTGATAACTCTCCACTCTCAGAGGCAAAGGGAAGAGAGGATGGGAGATGTAAATATGTGAGGGTGGGTCCAGAAGTAAGGAGGATCAGGGATACAGATATAAATTGAATGAATAGATAAATAAATAAATAAATAAATAAATAAATAAATAAAAGAAAACAAAACTGTACAATGTTCTTCCTGTCGTTAAAGTTTGCAAACAAGAAAAAGACAAAATAAAAATGATATATTTCAACCCTAGCCCAATTACTATAAATGAATATAGAATTATAATTAAATCTTTTAAGAGTCAGGCATAATGAGTTCAAGCAATAGCACAGCAAAGCACTTTCCTCCCTAATTTCTCAAAATGTTACCTTGTGCCTATTGAGTTTCACCTAAAATACTTTTCTTTTTCTAGCTAAGACTTCTGTATAAATTAGCCTGTTCAAAAGGAAATGAGTGCGCACACTTCAGGCATCGTTGTAAATGTTACTTCAATTACTCTTGATTTAACAAGCTCTTTATACACTTGATAGCTTTTATCACTAGTTTGTAAGTACTTTTTTTTTGCTTGTCTCCATCTACAGTCTTAAGTTTATAAATTCTGTGTTGATGGGGAGCTTGTCCAGTATTAAATTGTCAACAAAGAGAATGGTGTCTGGCTCACAGTAGGCAATCAATGAATATGTGTTGACTAAATGAGTGAACAAGTTAATAACTGAATAGTTTATAAAAACAACATGGGTTACTTGGTTTTGTAACAGCCACCTGGATAGTATTTGGAGGTTGTTTTTCTATTAAAATCCCAATTTCATATTAGTAGTCATCTGGATTTAGAAGCCAGCCTGAAACACATCTGCATAAAATATCTTCCATTAATTTTCTGTTCTTAAATTTAGTTATTTTTATAGCAGCAAAGAAGTCTATAGAGAGTTTTTACAAGGGAAAGAGTGAGTCTAAAGAAGGATTGTCATAGAGGTGGCTCTAAATGGCCTGTTGGTATTTCAACCAAAAAATTAGACCCCAGCATTTCTTTGATAAATAGCTTGGAAATTTAAAAGCTTGAATTTTTCTGTTTACTTGACCTTACCTTTTAGTGGGAATCACAAGCACTTAACAATATAAAGATTGTAAGACAGGTGCTGACACTCGTTTTACATCTAAAATTACCTAACTTTAATCCATGGGAATCATATTGACTATAAATGACCCAACACAATGCTCCTTTTATTTATTTGTTAAAATTTATTTATTTATTTATTTATTTATTTATTTATTTACATCCCACATGCTGCCCCCCTCCTAGTCCACTGTTACCAAGTCCTTCTCCCCATTCCTCCTCCCCTTCCTCTGTGAGAGGGTGCCCCTCCCCCATATCCCACTTCCCTGTCCATCAAGTTTTTTTCAGGATTAGGCACATCCTCTGTGGCTGAGGCACAAAAAGGCAGCTCTCTGCGACATATGTGCCTGGCTCTAGATCCAGCCCTTTTAAGCTCTTTGGCTGGTGGTTCAGTCTCTGAGAGCACGCAGAGATGCAGGTTAGTTGGCATTGTTGGACTTCCTGTGGGGCTTCTATCCCCTTTGTGGCCTTTGATCCTTCCCGCAACTCTTCTATAAGGGTCCCAGACTTCAGTCTACAGTTCGGCTGTGAGTATCTGATTCTGTTTCAGTCAGCTTCTGGGTAGAATATCTCAGAGAACAGTTATGAAAAGCTTCTGTCTGTAAACATGAGAGAGTATCATTAATAGTGTCAGAGATTGGTGTTTGCCCACGGCATGAGTCTTAAGTTGGGCCAGTTGTTGGTTCACCATTCCTTCATTCTCTGTTCCATTTTTTTTCCCCGCATTTCTTTTAGACAGAACAAATTTGACGAAGAAAGTTTTGTGGGTAGGTTGGTGTCCTTACCTCTCTGCTGAGGGTCTGCCTTGGCTATAAGAGGCAGCCTCTTCAGGTTCCATATCCTCACTGTTAAGCTTCTTGGCTAAGTTCACTTGCATTGACTCCTGGGACACTCCCCCATCCCAGGTCTCTGGGATCCTCTAGAGATTTCCCTCCAACCCTTAACCCCTGAAAGTAACTTAGAAAAGAGAACAAAATAGTCATGGTAAACAAAGGAAGGGAGGGACCTGGGTGGGAGAGAGGAGGGAGGGTAGGAATTATGGGGTAGGATCAAGTGTGGGAAGAGGCAGGAAAGAGGCCCAGAGGTTCAGAAGAACAATGTTCTTTATTATTATTATTATTATTATTATTATTATTATTATTATTATTACTATTATTAGATTTATTTACATCCCAGTCATTGCCCAAAGTTAGCGACCCTTATGATTGAATTAGGGGAAGGATTGAAGAAGCTGAAGGGGAGGATGACCCCATTGGGAAACCAGCAGTCTTAACTAAACCAGACTCCAGGGAGCTCCTAAAGACTGAACCATCTACAGAGGCCCCTGCCACATATACAGCAGAAGCCTTCCTGGTCTGGCCTCAGTGGCAGAAGATATACTTAAGGCCCCAGGAAAAGAGGAGGCGTAGTCGGGGAGAGGAGTACCCTCTCAGAGGCAAGGGGCAGGAGGAGTAGAATGAGGAATAGTGTTCATTTTACATGAACAGAGAGATCCAGAAATATCTTCTGTACTGTGCTATTCCACAATTAATATTAGATTTAACAATAAAAATATTTTATCACTGCCCAATTCAATAGAATTAAATATTCAAATGCTGAGTTTAAAATATGTCTGTTGTCCTATTATTGTTAAGGAGAGGAATTTAATCAGCCAGTCACATAGTCACAATTCCATTAGTTCTCCTGTATTTTAAAACTTTGACAGTTGGATCTTTGTTGAGGTCATAGGAACTTTTCTGCTTAGAGTTAGCAAATGTTCTTCACACTGGGAGAAGAGCCTTTCCCAGTGTTCTTCAAGAAGCTCTATTTGTTCCTTTTCTTTCTCACCTTTATGCGTTCATACATGTGTATGTATTCTCGTATGTGTGCATGTGGGAGACAGAGATTGACACTGGGTGATGCCTAATATTTCTCCATCTTTTTTTCCTTTTCTTCTTTTGGATATTTTCTTTATTTACATTTTCAAATGTTATCCCCCTTTCCCGGTTTCCCCTCCAGAAACCCCTACCCCCGTCCCCTCCCCCTACTTCTATGAAGATATCCATCCCCCCCACCCCCCAAAAGTCTCCTCTCCTCCCATTGATGCCTTACAAGGCTATCGTCTACTGGAGCCATGGGTTCCTTCATGTGTACTCTTTGGTTGGTTGTTTAGTCCCTGGGAGCTCTGGGAGGTTTGGCTGGTTGATATTGTTCTTCTTCTTATGGATTGCTGGTTGTGGTGATGCACGCTGGTAGGATTTGCTGAAGGAGGCAGAGGCAGGAGGATCATGAGTTCAATGTCAGCCTAGGCTACTCATTTTCCTCACCTTTCTTTTTGAGACTACATTTCTCACTAAATCAAGAACTCTCTCAATTGTCTAGAGTGGCTGGCCAGCCAACCCTGGGATCCAACCCCTTCTAGTGCCATTTGGTCTGCAAGTATAGGTTTCTATGCTTGGCTTTTTACTAGGATTATAGGGGTCAAACTGAAATATTCATGCTTATGTGATGAACACTTTACTGAAAGAGCTATCTCCACAGTCCTAAGAGCCTGACTTTGCACTCATCTATTTTCATATACTTCTGGCATGATCATAAAGGATGCTTAACTAACCTCATTCTTCTTAGTCTAATGCTCATATGGAAGTCCATATGAGGGATTGGGATGAGATACATGAATATCATCACCATGTATTCGTATCATTTATCCTCTACGGCATACTTGAGTATGATTTCTTATGGATCACATCATTTTTTGATAGACGGATCTTGTGCACATCATTGCACTTCATGGTTCTATCAATTGGCTCTCTCTTACAAGTCATAAAGAATGTTCAGGACAAATGGTACTGTGTCAGTCAGTGATCAAATGATTATGTTCTATTTTGGCCCAGAAGCTGCTTATCTAGGAAGTAAAATTAGGTAGTAAGAGCAACCTAGATATGCTCTAAAAACATTGTTTGGGTAATTCAGTGATGTTTGAAGGTTCAGAAATAAATATTAAATGTTTGAAGGGAGAGAAATGTGAATTACTGGGATGTGATAAACTTACATGAAATATGTGAATAATCACAATGTATTGTCACATACATGAAATTCACGTGTCAATTACGGATGTTAAAATGTAAGCCTTACTACAACTATTCTTAATAAAAGCAGAATTATCTAAAGCTTGAGTTTTAAAACTCTGTGCTTTTAATCTATGTGATTCTATTTAGTTTTGTATAGTATATTTGTCTACTGAAATGACAACTTTCTATGATCTGCATTACTGTTGACAGGCTATACATGGCATAATTAACTGAGATGAAGAACAAAATAGTAGGTCGTATATTATTTGTAAAGGACAAGTTGCATCCTGCTGTCATTTACTTCAGATTTATTTGGAGAATTTCCATAATTTTGCATATGTCATCTAATTAAAATCACAGAAAGTGGTTTGCTATAAAATATGTGTTGTGATTTTATTTTATCTGCACTGGAAATTTCCAAGGGAAGCTTGTTCATAGCATATACATTCAAGAAACATCCAGTGTTTAATCCTTGTTTTGGGGTACCTTTGGAGTTTTCCTCATCATGAATAGACTTAGTGGTACATTAGAACAGACCTACCAGGGCTTTTAAAATCCAAATCAGGCCTTCATGACCATGAACTTCAGATTGGAACAAAATCCTTCAGTCAAAACTTGTTCTTTAAAATAATGGTCTCTTGTTATAATGTGTTTTCAAGAAGAAGCCTGTTTAGCCTCAATAGAGGAAGATGCACCCAGTCCTACCTACTACAACTCAATATGCCATGCAGGGTTGATATCCACGGGAGGTCTACCCTTCTCTGAAGAGAAAGTTCAGAATTGGGGGAGTAGTGGAAGAAGATAAGAGATGGACTGGGAGGAGGGAGAAGTTCTGATCAAGACTTAAGTAAATTAATTAATTTTTTTAAAAGTAAACTCTGCTATTCATCTGTAAAAGGGATGTTTTCCTCTCGATGTGTGTTTAGCTGATCAGAATAAACTCCACTCATAAAAATTTATGGAACGCATGGAATACTGACTCCAAGACATGCCTGTCCATTTGCACATGAGCAGACTGCTGGAAGTTAATCCCCCTGATTATGCAAAGAGGGAATTATAGCGAGAATTACTGACAGGCTGGTAGGTTTGGATTTCCCACTTCAAAAGCGGTGAATTGTTTCCTTTATGTACTGTGACAAATGACCTACCTAGCTGCTTGGCCATGCAGAGAAGTTGAAAATAAGCAGAGGCATTGACAAGACTGCTGATACTGTTGAAAACTGACTACAAAAGTCAACTTTCACGGTAAACAGATTCCTTCAGTTTAATTAGTTGCTTTTTCTAGTCAAAACTGTTCCATAATACTCTTTTCTTATTCCTATATTTTTCCTTTCACAATTTTATACTTTCTACTCTATTCTCAATCCTCTCCTATTCCTTCCCAAACCTACTCCCATGCCCTTCCTAGACTGCTTAGCTTGTTCATTAGTTTTGATACTGTTTATTGTCCCAGAGAGTTTCCTTAGGTCCATTTGTGTGAGCCCCAGTATGGAACTAATCAACAGAGCCTAGTGGAACCACAAAGAAATACACAACTGGGTAAGACTCCATTCCTTAGAATGGTTTAGTTGCCAATAGATCAGCAGCACATGGAGAGGTCCCATGAGTCCTTCTCCCTCCTTAGCAGAATTTAGCAGGGCCCAGATTCCTTTGGCATAGTGTCAGTATATACAACTATTGGGTACTTTGCAGATTTTCTCCCCATCATCCAGATCTTTCACTCTTTCCTCATCCTCTTCTGCAATATTTTATGAACCATAAGGAAGTGGTGTAATGTCTTGTCTGGGAATAATTACCCGGTACGGTAGTAAATTCTAGCATTTAAACAATGAATATCTCATTTGTTTAGAATAGCTTTACAACATCATTTTGATATTTTTATTTTGGTTTTCAGATTATAAAATAATTACATCATCTTTCCTTTCTCTTTTTCCTTAGAAATACTCCCACATAAGCCTCTTGCTGTCTTTCAAATTCATAGTCTATTACTTTTGTTCTGTGTGTACACATACACACACACACACACACACACACACACAGAATCATAAATACAGTCTGCTTAGTGTATATTAGATGATATGTTTATTTTGTAGGCTGCCTATTTTGTATTGGATAACCAAGTGTATTGTACAGCAATTGATGTGTTCTTTCCTTGGGAAGACTTTGTTTTTTTATTCTCAGAAATCTTTGGTTGCCTGTAGTTCTTTGTATGGGATAGAGGTTGCTTAAGACTTGCTTAAGGAGAGAAAATTCATGCCTAGTACTGAAAATTTAGCCAAGTGTTCAGTGTTTCAGGAACCTGCAATCACCACTTTACTAAACTAACATAATTTCTAATATGTTCTAAATATTTTTCTTTATATCCACAACTTTCACCCTTCAATGAGAGAGTTTCTCTGTAAGAGATAGAATCCACTACAAAAATCTGTAACCAATAAAAATACAGAGTTGTAGAGATCAACTCTAAGAATACATCTACAACACAACTCCTATCTAAGGATCAGGCAGCACTGCAGAAAAAGAGGTGGAAAGATTGTGAAGGTCAGAAAGTCAGAGAGTTTTCATACAGAAGAATATAGATAGACAGATAGATAGATAGATAGATAGATAGATAGATAGATAGATAGATAGATAGAGAGAGAGAGAGAGATAGACAGACAGAGAGGGGGGAGGGAGTGGGAGGGAGGGAGGGAGAGAGAGAGTCTTGTGGGAAATATTAAAAATTGAACTCATGAACTCTCAGCAGGGCCAGGCCAAACTCCCACACTTCTGTTGCCACCGCCAACCCTCTGAAGCTAGCCTCCACACCAGGTGATCTCGTTTGGTTCTTTGCAATGCCCCATGCACCCTTGGTTACCCATCTCAACACCTAATTACCCGGTAGAATCAAGGCTGTTAATACTAGTTAACCAATGAGATTTATGTATCAATAATAACACAATTTACAAGATGCCAATACAATAATTTCGGAGTCAATTGATAATGATAAAGCTTTAACCCAATATTTCTAACCTTGTGAAAATCTTAGCTACATGTAGCTATTTAAAACCACGTGGGATCAGGATCGTCTTCCTCTCCGTCTGCCTCCAGGTTGGCTTTTCCTCCTTCTCCTTCTGAAACCCCTCTCCGTGTCTCCCCAACTCCTAGCTCCTCCCTTTTCCTGTCCAATCTCGGGCTTCCCACTGTCTTAATGTGATTGGACAGGGAAAATCCTGCAAGAAAGTCTTGCCACTATGAATGTGTCTAAGCATAAGCTGAACAAGAACAATAAAAGCAGACATTAAAGGCACAAGGTCCGCAAGGCTTCCACCCTACACAAAAGACATTTTAACATACATATACATGTGTTGTGTGTGTATATACATTCAGACAATGTATATATATATATATATATATATATATATATGTAGGTATATATCATACATACATACATTTTGATGAATGACTACATGTTCAAATATATACACATGTTTAATGAGTAATGATTGAATTATCACGTGTGACATTTTTCTATCTTTAATATAGAAATAAATACAAACATGTGGCAACTGCTTTTCTGAAGACCTCAATTATTGTGCCAAAGTTTGCATTTGATTACTAATTATATATGTAATATGAAGGGGTTGATATTTTGGTTAGATTTCTTGATATCATCTAAAAATCTTGTCTAGATAAGTGTTCCAACTTACCAGATATTCTGCAAAGTAATATGAAATGGTAATGTATCATGCTACCTAAGGAGGATAGATTTTAACAACAGCAATATTGTTTTTATCAATGCCTATATCAGAATCAAACAAATATAAAGGAGTATTCAAGTGAAGGGAAAATGAAAATTTAGACATTCGTTATGTGGTAAAAGAATGTGGAACTGTCATGAACATGAGAAGAAATTTTACTTGGAAGATTTATTTATTTTGTGTCATTTAAACCTAGTTTAGCTTCATAAAGCATGTAATACAGAAGCATAAAAGGTTTTAAATTTTAGTTATCATCAAGATAACACAAGCCCACACACATATGAATATAACAATAGTAGTTAAAGAAAAAGGGGCTGGCTACTTGGGTGGGAGGAGGCACATGGGAGATGCTGAAGGGAATATAGCTTGAGAGATAGAAGGAAGAAGAAGATGGAGAATGTAATATTATATTTCAATTAAAATATTTTTAAGTAATGAAGTTAAAATTGAATGTTTCCAATCAGAGCTACTTGAAGATCTGAGTTTTGAGATGTTGAGATTGCTGTTCTTGTACAAGTCCATCATCCTTCACCTCTCCACATATGCTGATGGAACAAGCTGTTAGATGTGAGAAGGCATCCTGGGTGAATCGTAGGGTCACACTAATGAATAAAGAAAAGTGCATCAACAACTTTTTACTGATATATGATCTTAACATCTCCCTTAGGGAAAATTTAGGAGAAATATTATTTTGGATAATATTCAAATGATAAAAAAATTAACCAAAAATGATGAAGTGACTAAAAGTTGGTTTTCTAGAAGCAAGAAAGCATCCTTTCTTATGCCAAATATTTATTCTATTAGGTCATATTGACTAAAAGTCTGTTCTATCTCTTCTTCTCTCATTTTCATATCTTTCAACGCTGTTGTCAATTTTTAATTCTCATTCATTTTATGTCTCTGTCTCTCCCTCTCTTTTCTCCCTCTCCCTCTCTCCCAATCTCCCCCCTCTCTCTTTCTCTTCCTCTCTTTCTATGTGAACATTAAAAAATAATTCTGATATTTTATCTAGTATGTCAAATGGAACTATTTCTATTTATCTATTTCAGCATAATTAAAGAATGCCTTCTTCCCAGATCCAACGTTAGGCAGCTTAAATCACCTGTAACTGCAGTTCTGGGGAATCCAATGCTTCTGATCTCTTCAGGTTCCTGTGTCATGTACACACACTCAAATACAGAATCATACACACATGCATAATTAAAATTTTTTTAAAAAAATTTAATACTCAGTTGTTTAGAAATCACAGTTCTTAGTCTCTAAAACTATACTGTTGTTTTCATTCCTCTTAAAACTTTGTTCTCAATTTATTGAAACACTATAAGATTAAATGAATTACTCCACCAAACATTTCTCATTATTATCTAATATATATGCAAATTAAAATATATTCTCTCTTAATGAGTAGAATCATTGTATCTTGAAATTTTTAACTAAAACTTTAATATTTTTCTTATCAAAGTTTTTAGATGCTTGTAGTCTCCAAAACTATTAGAACATCAAATGAGTAGATACATTTTGGAGCTAATTGGTTAAAGCCACCACTTAGATAGCCAGGATTAACTTCACATAAGTAGGTACCCTTTGTGAAAGCTGGCTAAGGTCTGGAATACGGCCTCTCCCCATCAGCCAACATCACATTTCATTCTATTTGAAACTAAAATAAATGCCTAAGTGCATAATTGGGCTCTGCATCCACCTTCTAACCTTATACCCAGATGCCTCCAAAATGAAAAGAAACAAGCCACGGGAAAAGCGTTCTTCAGAACTATAAATATGCACCTGTTGGCCTGGACGAAGAAATTAGGATCATCTTAGTAAACTGATAAAATGGTTTTGATTTTGGCTACTTACCTAAATGTCAGTTTATGTTACTAAAATTGAAAATGCATGGTGGCATCTTATAATCTACACAATAAGCCAATAAAATGCTCTAATGATTGTTCAGAATGTTAAAATCTGAAGTTCCTGATATTGCTGTGATATGTAGATACCACATCTGATGTTTCTACAAATGACCTAAAAGTTTTGTCTTAGAACACTGACAGTATGAGAGCCTCTTTCCTTTCCAATCAACGTGTTTGTATCTGAAGCATCATAGTCCTCCTTTTCAGCTACCTTAGTTTCTTTCATATTCAAGTCTATTTCTCACTACACTTTTACAGACTTGTTGTAGTCTCTTGTTTTGAGTCTTGTTTTCTGGGGTGTTTTGGTTGTTTGTTTGTTTTGTTTTGTTTTGTTTTGTTTTGAGACAGGGTTTCTCTGTGTAGCTCTGACTGTTCTGGAACTCACTCTGTAGACCAGGATGGCCTCGAACTCAGAAATTCACCTGCCTCTCCCTCAAAAGTGTTCGGATTAAAGGCATATGCCACCACTCCCTGGCCCAAGTCTTGTTTTCTGAATCCATCTTTTTCTCATCCTTTTGAAATTTCTGTCATACAGTCATTTCCATTCAATTTCTACATAATATAATGTGTCACTTACACAAAACAAAAATAATAATAGTGTTTCCCTTCTCACTAAGCATGAAAGAAAGGTCATTATATTACACTATCTGTGGCTTGTCTTGAGTTTAGCCACATTCTGTATTTTTTAGTGCTGTTTTAACAGAGATTCTCAAGACTCTGCTAGCTCTCACATCTCTCTATTTGTCAACCCACTTCTCATAACTATACTTATTTATCTATTTTCTTACTGGCATTCTTTGATGCACTGATCCAAATCTCCAAACTAGTGTTCATATAACTGAGTTATTTGTTATCCTAAACTTTAGTATTTAAAAATTACAAAAAAATTACATACTAAAATAATCCAGGTCCCAAAATTATACAAAATCAACTTCTATATATGTAGAACATCCATTTGGAACAGCATTTGTGGAACTTCACCTTTATTTTTTACTCAATAAAATTTCTTAAATTTGATATTGCCCAAATAACAATTACCCAATTAATGCAATCAGCTAGACTACATATGAACATTATCTTCTACTTCAACTGTTTGTCCAAACTTGCTATTGTATCCTTTCCATGTCTTTCCAGGTAATCTTTGCATTTTTGTTTTTGGTTTTGACATCCAGCTCTTGGGAAATAAGCATTCTGTCATATTCCCTTTCATTTCTCTTCCACAAAGCTTCTCCCCTAAATCCTTTTTACTTCTTCTCCTCAATGCGATCACTGTACTGGTTCCAAAACCTTAGTCTACAATGTTATTGGTCTACCATAGCTAAATAATCAAAAGATCTTTTTAAGCTAGCTTTCAACTACGAATAGGCAAATTATAGCACATATATTCATTAAGTCTTTTAAAAGTGCCCTCTATTACTGATCCAAAACCCATTCTTCTGAAATCCTATAACTCCACGGATTTTCTTCTATCTGATTGAGAGCTTCAATATTAAAAAAATCTATGTAAAATGCACTCCAGTTCTTCTACCAAGACTTGTTTTTCTTCTTGTATTTCAAATGTTAATAATCAACATTAAGAAAGAAAAAGAAAGAAGAACTACTCTTTCATTTATTCCAAACATGTGCATACTGCTGTTATTATGGTAGAACTTTTTCTTTTAAGACTACTTTTTATTAGTATATACATATATATATATGATATATATATCCTAATATAATATATATTCTATATGTGTATATATACATCCTAATATAATATATCCTTTATATATGTATATATATAGGTGTGTGTATATATATGTACATATATATATATTACGTACATATATATATATTACTTCAGCTAGATATAAATATTTTGATTAGAGAGGAGAGAAGTTCTGATACTGTCAGAGTTCTGAGATTAAAAAAGATGTGAAGTCATTTGTAGAGACTTAGGATGTGGTCTAATAACAGTATCGGGAACTTAAAGACTTGAAGTATGTGTGTGTGTGTGTCTGTGTGTGTGTGTGTGTGTGTGTGTGTCTGTGTGTGTGTGTGTGTGTGTGT